>VNJR01006645.1:0-21001 GCA_008042585.1 Drosophila punjabiensis
ATTTCGATTCTGATTTTGGCACCAGAATTTTCCGCCATTTGTTTGGGGGCATCAATCATAAGCCGACTGCACCTAATGAACTTTGAGGCCAGGCAGTTAACGCTCATTAAAGTAGCCACCGCCACTAATCATATGGGGCCTACTTTTGCGGCTCGCTTATAGACTGGCACAGAGAGAAAAATATAATGTATTAAATATATAAATATTGTGGGTATATTTTATCAGAGGATAGTGAGATTTTAAGCAAATATATTTCATCTAGAATTTAAAATGAGGTATAAAAGTTCAGAGATATCAGTGCTCTGGTCTGCCAGGACCACTCTCGTAAGTACAAATGCATGCCACCAAAAACTGAGTTAAATAGGAATGTTTTTTAAAAATCAGCCAACAATTAATGCTTATTAATCATTCTTAGTAAAGTTAGTAGTTAGTTAGTAAAGTTAGTGACAAAAATTAAATCTAACTAAATATTTCTATTAGATTTAAGTATTTTAAAATACTATCACAAGAGAAAAAGATTTCGTAAATGAAGAAATTAATTATTCCTTGGGTAAACTTTTTCCAACATCTCTTGATATTATTTATTATTCAACTTGTTACCTATCAAAATATAGTACTAAATCGAAAGTTAAACCTATTTCTATGGTTTTTTTTCTGATGTTTTCCTCCGTGTGGTCAAGTAGTACAGTTCGGTAGTCTTTTTTGGTTCCCGGCTGCTACCAAAGTTCGAACCGCCTGCTGGGGTGTTTTGATTAATGATCTTCGCTCTGCGCTCGCTGGCATATAAAAGCCCTTTTTTGGTCAGTCGATCCATCGATTGTCGTTTTCTGTTTTAGTCGGGTTAATAAACTCCCCGATGTGGACTGCCGAGTGCTACGTATATGGTAATAATGTATAGTCATACTCACATATGCATGTATAACTATAACAGTTTCATTAACTGTCTGCCACATTAATTAAAACATTTTCGCCAGCAGCAGCACAGCAGAAGCATTGGGGCCACACTGATTGTTTCTTTTCTGAAACAAGCAGACATTTACAGTGGTCATTGGGTATTAGGACTGATAAATTTGTAGGTTTTTTAAAAAAGAGCTTACTTTTCTACAATTAAAATTTATTTATTACAAGACTTATGACATTTTAGAGAAGTTTTATAGGAGAGAAACTAGTTAGAAAACAATTAAATATTATATTTCTTGAGGCAATTTCAGTTTACCCTGGTAATAAAATATAAATTAAAATCAATGCAATTTATGAAGTCCTTCGGGGGGATACTTTCATGTAAAGTTTTTATTCTTAATAAAAAAAAAACCATTATTCGACCAACTTTCACCGCCGAAATTAGTTTGATTGTGGCCCAGTGTCATAATTTTAGAGCTCGTGTTTGGTGGGAGGCACTTCGGTGGCTGGGGAAACCCATAGTTTACTGGTATTTATGGTAGCCAGGCGATCGGCGAGTAATAGCCACATTTTATAAACAACTTATTTCCTTAATTGATTGTTAACAATGATTGCCGATGAGTCCCCCAAACGTAGCCCGGATCGCACACTTCTTTCACACTGCAGCAGAAGCATCAACAGCAGCAGAAGCAGCGACTGCAGTGTTGGTTGCCTTTGGCCGCTGACGTTGTATCTATTAACCACGCACTCCATTATTATTTAATAACATATTTCTTAAGTATCTGCCAACCCAGTTCAGAGCACAAAACGAGCCTCTGCCACGATGCAGGGGCTTTCTTCGGCATCGTTCGCCTCTTGACCATAATTTGTGAGGCCTGCCTCAGATCCCTCTTTTGCGATGGCACTAAAGCACTGGAAAAAAACGTAGTAATTTTGTGTATATTTTATTGAAGATAATGTTAGACAGAAGATTCATTTAACTATAATTGGATTGATTTAGGTTTTTAATTTAGTTAACTACATTTAAGGCAGATTGTTTTGAACCTTTCCAACTATTTAATAGATTTCCCCATCCTTAAATGCTTTCTAAATCTAAAAATTTTTCTAGAATATATTTTTTTTTATAATATTTTAATATCCTAATCTTTATCTTTAATATTTTCTCTCAGTGCAGACCTTAACGCTCAACTCTTCGTCGTCGTTCAAAGTGATTGCCACCCCATTAAAAAAACGGCTGCGCCTTCTAGTTTGGTGGTGTTGCTGTGTGTGCCTGCCTTGGCTCCTGCCACGATCACTCAATAAGTCTAGACAAAATGTACCTGGTACCTGTGATTGTCGCTCTTCGATGCGATGTGGAGGGTGCGGGGGTGGAGGTGGGGGTGGCTGGGGCTAGGTGCCGTAATGGATCAGCACGTTGCCAGGTCCGCTGCTGAGCTGGGGCCAGTTGAGTTGAGCTGCCTGCCAGCCTGTTGCCTTTCAGACGTCGTCTCTACGTCATCGGCAACAATAATAACAGCAACAGCAACAGCATCATCAGCAGGAGCAGCAGCAGATCCAGGGGCAGGGGAAGCCCCTTCTTCAGTCCAGCCAGCAACCATCATATTTGTTGCATGATTATGTGGTAATTGCGGCTGTCAATAAAACTCCCCCGTTTTATTCTTTACAACCGAAAGCATTCTACGCCTATATTTTCCTTATGAATATGGACACTTGAAAAAATATGTTTTAGTTTTTTTAAGAATTTATTTTGAGGTAAAACATATAGAAAATTGGGATTGGGAAGGATTTATGAATTAATTGCTAAATATTTATATGTTAATTGTGTTTAAAAATTGTCTTGTCCTACTTAAAGGCTTCTTCTAAATTAATTTAATATCAAACCTCTGAAACCTTTCACTATATTTATTTTCTATACAAATGATATAAATTGCTATAATATTGATTTATTTTTCAGCGTGCATATAGACATATAAAAATACTTATATATATATAGAATAAAGATGGATTCACGATGGTTTCCCTTCCCTACTATGATTTAGTTTGACAAAGGAGTGACATCCAAGTACTTAAGTGATTTCTTTACACCTTTTATGGAGTAGTTAATGCGGTATGCGCACAAGTCCCACATTGAGCAAAGTCATGCCGGGTGTCCCCATCCCCTACTCCCTTCTGTGGCTCCCGAACCCTCTTGAACCCCAAAAGCAGCGCGATACACTCTATCCCGATTCATGGCACCCACCAAACCACAAAACCCAAGCACTTAGCGGCGTTTAGGCTGCGGCCTTTGTCTGTCTTGTTTTTTTATTTTATTTTTATTTTTTCTTTAAGCCTGGGAAATTATTGAATGGACCTCAGAATCGTACTCCTGTTTTATAATCGGTTGGTAGAAATTCCTGAGATTGGAGTTCGGTATGTAAATCTCAAGGGGAGCTACTCGATGAGTTTTGATTGTGATTGTGAGGAAGTATACTAGGCAGATGGTTATTGCTTAATTTTGATCATTTTTGAAGGGGTGTAAATTTAAGTTTAAGTTCGAATTTAAAAAACAGATATATTTAAATAAATTATAACTACAATTTAAATATAGAGAAAAGGAAGTAAAAGTGGAATACACAGTTCTATCTTTAGGCTACCCTTATGTCATTTTCCTATTTCAAGATTGAACTAAGAGAAACCCCCAAATTTCCCTTAAAATAAATAAAATAAATACAATTAATTTTCCCCAAAAACGAATACCCAAGGCAAAAGCGAAATCTGCACATATAAATCATTGAAATCGTTTAAATCGAATCGAGTCGTATTTTGATAACTCTGTTTGCCCGACTGACTAACAATTTCCGTTCCATTTGTGCAACTGTTAGGCCCAATTTGGACCCCCGGGCCAGTCGCCGGCACAGTGGGCGTGTTATGCTTGTTACTCACAGATTGCGGCAATTGCATCCAAAGTGGGCCCCGCGATCTCTCAGAGTCTTTGGTCTGGCTTTTCAACGCTTCATCGCCGGTTATCGGCCATGCCCCAATCCAGTTGGAGCGTTTAGTCTCCATCTGTCTGTCGGTCTGAATGTCTGCCGGTGTGCCTCCCTGCCTAGGTGTTAAGTATCGAGAGGCCCGGCCAGCAGCAGCTTCTCCGGCTTCCTTCCACCGATCCGCACTGCGAGTGCGAGTATATATCCATCTGGGAGTTCCAGCGGAGCGGAGACATTTATCGCGCGCGTTGGTGTCGCCTCTATCTGGGCGATGTGCGATGTGCCGCGTTGTTGTAGGTGCGGAAAGTGGTCCACACGAGATTAGGGTGTAGCTATCGAGTCGTCTTGCTGTTCCGCCTGCGACTCCCCGGCGAGTGGGTAGCAAATAAAAGCGCCAAAACACTTAATGCATTTGGAGCAGACAGACACTGCAAGGATTTAAGTACTAAAAAACGAAGAAATGTGTTGGGAAAATGTGTGGAAAAATTTTATAAAATATATAAAATCAAAATAATTCTTAAAATTAAAATTAAATTTAAATCTGCTATTCTTTAGATTCTATTTAATAAAGCTCACAATAATTTACGATATTTATTAGAAGAAGAAACTCCTTTAATAAGAAATAAATAATTTTTGCAGTCTAAAATATATTCTTATATATGTTTAAAATTTAATTATAATATATATTTTAGAATCATTTAAACTAATATTAAATGTTTAATATTATCTAATTAATTGAAAAATAATTTTAATTAAAATGAATTTATTTTTATTATAAATAAAACCTTACACTTTTATTTATAATGATTTTTAAAGCTTAAGTAATTCAGAACACTGATTTTCTTATTCTTTCATTATTTGACATAAAATTTTCCCCAGTGCCTCGACTCACCCCAGCTCCGGTTCCAGATAGCCCGTAAATGGAGCTCCAAGTCTAAGATTGGTAGCCTGGGTGCGTCTTCCTCATCACCGTCACCATCAGCATCAGCGTCATCATCGTCGTCATCTTGAGCGTGTGTGTTGAGCTTGTTAGCAAAAACAAAAAAGAAATAAATAAATAAAATAAAATAAAAAGGAAAGAAGAGGGATTGAGGGTAGGAAAGGAAACGTTTGCCGCTGGGTGTTGGCCAATCTTTAAAGATCAAGCAATAAACTTAAAGATCTGCCGGGCACCCCTTAACCGCCCTTTCGCGCCTTCGACATGCAAATTGTGCAGCCGAAGAAGTGTCAAACAATGTCAGTGGGAGAATGTGTCTCGCAATTGAAATTTATTTGCACTACAATTCACCGCTGACAATGCGAGGAGGCACTGGGATGTACTACCTTACTTTTGCACCAACTCCCCTCCGCCAGCTCAGCCCCCCTTTTCACAGTCTTCAAGCCACCTCCCCCCTCTTGAAAAACCCTCGGCCCAAAAGTCACAGTCGGAGCTAGCGATCTCTAACCCGTCAACTCGTCAAGCTGTGAGCGTCAATCCACAATCCACAACAAAGTCAACGACGAAGACGATGGCCAAGCCTGCCTTGAGGATTACACTGGGAGAAAATGTAGGTTTTTAAAATATTTTCAGTAGCTGAAATGATTCGCAAATATTGGGGCTTGCATTGGGATGCATCATTTCGCGCCATTGAGTTTCAGCAGCCTATCGAGGGTCCTCTTCCGGATTGTCTAAGGTCAAGGATCTTATGAGTTGTTTTCTACATTTAAGACTCTTCTTTAAAAACTATTAACTGTTAACTTTATTTATTATCAAGTATAATTCATTTTAATAATTTTTGTAGAATTTTTTAATACCAATGTTTTATTTATTAGCTCTCATGAAAATCCTTTGAAAATCCTGATCCTTTGAAAATCCTGATCCTATACCTGATTCTGAATAGTGCTTTCACCTTACTTCTTTTCAAGTCTCCAAATTTCCTCTCAGTGATTGATTAAAGCGCAGCCTCATTCAAGAGCCGAGGGCTCAGCTCACAGCTCACAGCTCGCAGCTTCTGTGCTGAACCGGGGCTGGCTGTGATTTCGCCAATTGGCAATTGCCTCCTCCGGTGCCGTGAGCATTTGCAAAATGTCAATCTGGTGCTGTGCATCAATTCAAGTGTGAAATAAATAGAAACGAATTCAGGTCCCAAAGTCTAGCATTTTGCTATAATTTTCGCGCCATTTGCCGTCGCCTAGCCAGCCCGTCCTCCCGTTAGCCCCTCGGTCTGTCTGGCTGTCTTTTTGCCTTTCTGTCATTCGGTGCGACTGAAGCGACTGAAGCTATGCTGAAAGTATTTACAATTACGCAAAGATTGATTGAAATAGATTTCGGATTGATTGGCTGCTGGTATGCACATCGGTTTGCAGTTGCGGAGTTCCTGGGAATCGGGCGAGCAGGTTTGGGGTTAAGGAGGTTAAGAGCTCCTCCGGCTGGGATAATTTCTAATTAAGCTGCCACGCGGAGAAACATTTTATGCGACACATTTATCCCGTCGCAGCGATGGTGCCTTCTTCTGTTTCTTCTCTTCACTTTATTGATTGCCATCGCCGCAGGAGTCTGAGAAACCAGCTTTCTCCGGCGATCCCGTAGATCTTCTCGTGGATCCCAGCCAAGCCCAATCAATGAAAAGAAACTCCAGTTCATCTAAATATTTATTTGTATATTTATTTGTGGTGATAGCAATAATAATTTTCTTGATTTGCATACCAAATCATCACACGGAATGGGAAAATACTTAAGCAACATTAATATTAATAATTTATGCTATTTGCTATACAACTTTTGTGCGCCTTGCTTTACATAATCGCAATCTATAAACTATATATTATTTATATATTTTCGTACATTTAAAGAATTTGCTAATTGTGACTAATAACTCGAGCGAACTAAACCTCAAAACGAGTAAGAATTGTCTACCGGCGAGCTATATCTATATAGAACGATTGCGGGTGCTTTAAACTAACAAATACTCTTGGGGGGAGGCGATTGGAATCGTCTAAATATAGTATATATACTGTATATATGGTTCATAGCTTAGAAGAAAACGAAACTTACAAACTATACAAATTCCACTACGATATTATATTATGCATACATGCGATACACGAGATAAGCTGCCCTTTTTGCATATTTTGCTACAGTTTCTTTTATCTTTTATCATTTGTTTAGCTTTTCTTTCCATATTTCTGTCGAATTTGTATTCTTGCCGACCGAAAAATTTGTTTATAATTCACTGAATAAAATTATCGATATGGACAGCATTTGTGTTATACTTTTCGGTCGATCGGTTGGTCTGTCGGTCTGTCGGTCGATCGGTCCCCATATGCAAATATCTCTCTTTTTTCGGGGGCCGCTCGACTTTTGCATATTTTGGCAATTTGGTTAGTTGTTTTAAACGATGTGATAACATCTCGAAACCAAACGGCACGAACTCGTATTTAGCGCTTGTTAATCGGAGCCCCAGACTCCTCCGAGTCCGTTTCATGTTTCGCATTATTTATATAACTCACATGCGTTTATTGTCTCGTGTGTGTATATATTATTATTACTTGTTTTGTTTTGTTTTGCTTTTATTTATCTTTTTGGTGGTGTCTTAGCGGGGGGCTAATTTTCTATTGCCTCGATCGATCTTCAGTGCCTGATAACTGTCATTCGGAAAGTGTTTGCTTAGACTTTAGTGGTCAGATCCAAGGCATTGGAGGTGGCAACCTTGACGCTGGCTGCCTGGGATTCTAGACGCAGACGTTTCCCATTTTCACTGGAGGCCTCGATGAGTTCGTCCAGTTTCCGCTTGATAGTTTCACTGGCCTCGCTATCGCTCAGGATGCTGTTATTATTGTTGTTGTTATTACTCATACTGTTGTTATTGTTGAGGAGGGGCGCCTGCTTCACTGTCTTCGTATCCTCAGGTTCCCCTTGCTCCTCCTCTTTCAGCTCCTTATCCTGTTCCTCTGGCTGATCTTCCTCTGGTGTGATCTTCAGATCCTCATCCTCATCTTCTTCCTCTTCATTCTCCTCTTCCACTTCTTCCTCTGCCTCAATCTTCTCACCTTCTCTGGAGTTCTCAGGTTCTGGATCCATTTCAAGGCTACTACTGCTTTTACTGCTCAGCGAGCTGCCCGTGGTCTTCATACTCAGATCGATGGGATTATCCTGGCCAGGACTGGGATTTATGTCCACTTCAGCGGGTGTTTCTTCTTCCTGGCGATGAGCTGGGGAGTGTGGCGGCGTCATGGAGACCACTAGATCTTCCTCCTCTTCGTCCTCTTCAGCATCATCTCTTACGTGCTCCGCCCGCACCTCGTCATCCTCCTCATCCTCGTCGTTCTGGCCATTGCTCTGCCGGCTCTTCACCCTCTCGCGGCCGCTCTCCGAGTTCGGTGTGACCAGAGCTGAGATGGAGTAGTCCTGCTTTGAGTGTGGCGGTAGCTTTGTGGTCGGCGGCGGACTGTGCCGCTGGGACTTGAGCACTGCATCCAGATAGAAGCGCTTGGTCAGCTCATCGGCTGCCCCGCCATTGGTCAGCAGGTGGTTGTTGTTCGCATGGCCACTGGGACTCCTCGTCGGTGCTGCTGGCTGCTCCTCCTCCTTGAGGTGCTGCTGCTGATGCTGCGGCTGCGGCTGGTGCTGCTGCTGGTGGTTGCCAAAGGGCGAGGTGCCCGGCGCAAAGCGCTGACCCGCACCGCTGGAATTGAAGAGATGCTGCACTGCCGCCGCTGCCACGGCCGCCTGCTGCTGCTCCGGCGTGGGCTTCAGCAGACCCTGGTGATGGGAGTACAGGGCGGGATGGTAGCCGGGGAAGAGCAGGTGCGAGGGCGGCAGGAAGGCGGGTGGCGGCATCACCGGCATGGAACCGAGTCCAGGGAAGGGCAGGGGCAGGAACGGTGACAGATCCTTGCGCAATTGTGGCGGCCTTCCTGGCACTGCCCCTCCTCCGCTCGCCTGACTGCCATCGCCTCCGCCGCCAGAAGCTCCGCCGGCCGAGGACTTGCCGCCGCCCAAGTGCAGCAGCGGGTTGCCCCGCACCGAACTCACCTCCACGGAGCTGTCCGAGTTGTGGGAGTCGGGGGAACTCACTGAGGGCGAGGCCACCACGGGGTGCTTCAGAGCACCATACTCTCCCGCGCTCTCCAAGCCCAGCATCATCAGCTCCTCCTTGCTACGCACTCCTCCCCCACCGGCGGTAGCAGCGGCATATAGACCCGGATAGCCACCGGGATGACCCAGCATTCCGAGAGCAGCTGCCGCTGCCGCCGGTGGTGGGACACCCGACATGGCCTTCACTTCATTGGGCATGCCGCCGGCTCCGCCTGAACCACCGGGTGCTCCGCCGCCGCCAGCCTGCTGGCTGTTGTGGTGCGCGGCCATGGCGGCCACGGCTTGCTGCTGCTGCTCCTGGAGAAGACAATGGATCTTGAACCAGTTGGAGCGACGACCATAACGAGAGCCACTCTTGGACATGCCCACCATGAGGCACTTCTTCAGGCGACAGGCCTTGCAGGCAGTGCGGTTCTTCTTGTTGATGATGCACTCGCCGTTGTTCTTGCAGTCCGAGATCGAGGAGAGGTTGTTGTACGACCGACCGAAGAAGGACTGCAATGGAAAGAAAAAATTGGTTTGTTAATAAATATTATTTAAAATAAGTAACATAAACTATAGTAGAACAAATTAAACTAGTCTTTAAGCTAATAAATATATATTAAATTCAATCTCGGACTGCCTTTAAGGACTCTCAAGAGCGTCAAGACTCCACCCTTATTAAGCTTCTTCGGCAATCCAGTCCATGATGTCATTCCGTAAAACATTTTCAATGCTCGACAATAATAACTCATTAAATTTTTGTGATGATTCATCCGCCGCTGAGACCGAGACCTCTTTAAACGCTCTTTGAGCGCCGAAAAAAGAAAAAAAGAAGCTGAGGCGAAATAAAGCAAATCGACATGCACAAGCGACGGCCAGGCAACCAGGCAGCCAGGCTGCCACCTACACCTTCGGCATTAACCGTTGGCTGGGGCACCACAATCAATTGCAACAAAGCAAACAAACAATTTAATTCAATGCGGAGGAGCCATGAAAAGCTGAGAGCCAGAAAGCTGAGAAAGAAACAAAAAGCCAAGCGACAGACGGCAACATGTTGCCGCTGCTGCTGCCGCTGCTGCTGATTCCACTGCTGCATGTTGCAAAGGTTATGGCTGTGCAACACTTATGCCAAGTTGCAATGTTGGCAGTAAATCACCAACGCTTCACGGCCTGCCCGGCTTTGCAATCAACCAAAAGGGACAGACTGCCTAAATGACTGACTGAATGGCGGCACTGGGAGAAAAATCTCACTAACTTGTTTAAATATAAAACAATGTCATAATATAATAATAGGAAAAATCTTAAGACATACTAAAATATATATTTTTAAGCTGTATTTAAGCATAGCAAAGTAAATTCCTGGGAAAATCTGGTTTAAATTTAATATAATGTAAAAGATGCACCTTAAAATTCCTAAGTGCGGATTTAGAGACACTCAAGATCTTTGGACAAGAGTTTCTTGAGTTTGACAGCCTGTGTTAAAATTACAGAAATAATATTAACCTTGTTATTAGCTCACAGCATTTAAAGAACTTTGTTTTTTTGGCTACTTGTCTACTTATTTAAGGTTTACAATTAATTTCTTCAAGTGTAACTGACAGACTCTGTGTCAGTTTGTCAGTATTCAAGTTGGTTGCCGTCGTTCTCTGATCGTAGGTGGAGCTTTTGAATGGAAGAAACACCGAAACACTGAAACACCGGTGCTGATGCTGACGACGAAGCGCAAAATTGAACCGAAACAGAAACAGAAACAACAACAAAAAAATATCCAAAGAGAAGCAGAAACAATGCGAAAATCCACTTTTAAGGTTAATTGGGCATCAAGATTACTGGGTCGGAAATGGAAATGGAAACGGACGATGAGGAGGAGGATGAGGAGGAGGAGGATCTGGGCCCGTTCTGGCGTTTCTTCGTTTTCAGTTTCGTTTCAAGAAGTCAAGAAGCAGCCCAGACGGACGGACGACTATTTACAAGCAATTTTGTGCATCAAGGCAGATTCACTTTTGTTTGTTTGTTTAGTTTTTTTCTCTTTGGGTCCATTTACTGTATTTTTTTCTTGGTTTTTTAGCTTTTTTTTTTGTTTGTCTTCTTGTGGGCGTTAAATTAGCCAAGCGAGGCCCACGCCATTGCGAACGAGGCCCAAGCACAAATCAAATAACGCTGACCCACAAATTGTACGTTAGTTGACCTTTTCTCCTTGGCGTGGGCAAAAAAAAACCTAAAAACTAAATACGACGACAAGAAAAAAACTGCAAAAAAATATAAATAAATAAATAACAAAATCAAATCCCGCGAACTGAACCCGAATCGAGTCTCGGAGCGAAACAAAAAAATGATCATCCCACCATTAAAGGAGTATTCGTATTTAAATCAATTATTTGTGGGGCGCTTTGTTTAACTTTGACCTTAGCCTGGGGCATCCCATCCATTTGTGTTGCCCTGGCTACTCCTCCTCCTCCCCCTCGTGATGAACTCAACATTCCGGCTCCGGCTCCGGCTCCGAGCTGGGGTCTCGCAGAGAATGGCCTCATAACTATTTCTGCTTAGCGCTTTTGCATCACGAAGGCGGCGAATTCGATTTATTGAAATCGATTGAATCGATTGATATGAACAACTTTGGGCCACAGCGGAATGCCCGATTGTGTTTGAAAGTGTTTGAAATTGTGGTTAAAATGCGAGAAGGGTTGGCCATTTCCAGCGGATTGTTAGAGGAATTTAAACTGGCCCGTGGGATGCGCTTTAATTGAGGTCTTTAGTTAAGTGTTTTGTGAAGAGACCTTAAAATTGAGGTTCATGGAAGTATTTCAAACTACAAGTACAGCTTAATTTGGAATTTAAATATTTGAAGGGTTACGTTAAAGAAGAATAAGATAAGTAACGCCATTATTTGTTAGGTCTTTGAGCCATAATTAGGCTGCCAAAAGACACATGTTTTTTATAGAAACATAAATCTTTCTTGAGCTTACAATGATCCTCCTCTAAAACCGCTAAAGGTCTTAAAAATATCTACCTTTTATTATTATATATTATCTCAATTATATCTACAATCATATAAATCCTTAAAAACAAACACAAAAATTAATTAATTTCGATATAAAACTCACCTTGCAACCCTCGCATGTAAAGGCTCCGAAGTGGAATCCAGCCGCCGGCTCTCCACACACCTTGCACGTCTGATTCATCTGCAATGGGAACGAACAGAACACAGGACATGAGAATGGGATTGCAAATAATTTCAGGGGGGAGGGGGGATCGAGGTAGTCTCTAACCTCCCAGCCTCAATACCCACCCACCCCGCTTCAAAACTGAGGCAATAAATTCATAAAATTTCAATTAAAAGCAACAGCAAATCATGACACGCGCATCTGGAGCTCTCCATTCTCCCCCCAAAAAAAGAGAATTGGAAATCCAGCCGCCAGCAAAATTCACACGCATTAAAAATTAAAATGCAAACATAGTTTGTCATATCGCAGAATTGGTATCAGAAAAAAAGAGAAGAAAGAGAGGAGCACGGCGAAAAACGAAAGGCGAAAAACGAACGACGACAAATGGAAATGGGAAGCAGGCCCAAAGGAGCAGCCAACAAATGGCCAAGACACAAACCCGACCATGAACTCCTTGCACTGTGATAAATGGGGAAAAGTTGGCCTTATACTAAAAAATAGTAAATAATAGTAAGAATATTAGTTTTATATAGTTTACTTATTAAATTTGTTCTTCTAAAAATGCCAGTATTTTCTTCTTCTTTAATTTAAATCAGAACTAGTTAACTCTCCACATTTTTAGTATATTAACAATGTTACTTCTTAATTTCTTTCTGTGCCTTTGCCCAAGAGTCTCTCCTGTTGCCTATAATAAAATATGAAGATGGAATCAAATGAAAAATTGCCCCAGAGCACACACACACCACACACTCTCTGAGCAAACAAGCAACATTTGCATTTATATGGCAAACTCGGTGCCTGCCTTCTTCCCCCCAAATAGGCGCAACTTGTGGCTTGAGCGGGAATATTTGTTTATTTATTGCGAGCGAAATGTTTATCAACAAATTGCCATCAATTGTTGTTTGGCCAGGAGTTGCTCTCAGACCCTGTCCCTCTGCCTGTCCTCCTGACTGGTTCACGGTCAGGTGGGGACTCAAAGGAAATTGCGTTTTTCTTATTGCCACTTGTAGGTGGAAATTGGAGCAGAAACTTCAATGATGATGACACAAGCACATGCAAAGCGGGGGGAAATTTGTAGAAAAGAAATAAAGGAGATCGTGAGAAACATTTCTATTGCTAAACTATTTAAATAAATCCTTAAAATTTCATTGAATTTAGTGCTCACACCAATTGAAATGCTTTCAAATATATCAAAAAAAAACTGAACGAAAATTGGCTGCCCCAAACTGGTAGCTCGAGTGCAGATGGTCCCCAGCCTCATCCTCAGCTGCACAAGCACTTTTGCTGAACGCTTTTGTTATGTTTTATAGCACCAATTGGCCCGCGGGCGATTCTTGGCCATAATTCTTGGCGGGCCACAAACAATTTGGCACATTACAAAGTAGGAGAAAGCACTCAACACATTCACTTTTCTGCCCAACAACAGGAGAGGCGGGGGTCTTATAAGAATGCCTTGGCAATTGGCTCAGTTCAGGCTCGTTGGGGTCCGGGGTTCCTTATTTTCCTCTCGCTGCCTTGTTTGACTGTAAAACATGCTAATCTGATTTCGTGTTATGTGTTGAGTTGGAGGCCCGAGTTTCGGCCCCGACTTGAGGTCTCTGGGCCCCGCGAGTTGGTAGGAAATAAATTTCCTACGTTTAGGTTTCATAAAGCGTCGTCGGGTCTGGTCGCAGCGCTTGCCTGCCCGCCTGCCTGGGATTAATCGACAAATAAAAATCACATAAAATAAATTAAAAATTATGAGTTTCAAGTTTCAACAACCTGTGGATTGGCAGCAGATTTAGTTTGATTTTAAATCACAGCCAGACCAGAGAACGAGTAAGAGAGAGGGCCAAAACACGTTGCAGATGAGCCTCGCCGTGAAATTTATGCAGACAATGTGCAATATTAAAAAGCCATAAACATTTATTTTACAACAGACAAGCGACACATTCTTAGGCAGTTGCCGGGATGACTTTAAGGAGGGAGAAGTGGGATGATGACAGCCCTCTTGAGAGAGTTAAGTGGTCACCTTTCTGATTACCTTATTTATTCTTGTATATTTAATTAAAAGCAAAGTGTTTGATTTTGATTGTCAGAGCACTTTAAATTGTAAAATTGCAAGAGTAATTATAAAGTATTTTTAGGTGCTTTAAGGAAGTTTGATTAATTGCAGGATTTAATTTCTTGACTTTAATTAATAGCCTGTATTTAAGTCATATGAGTAACTAATTATATATTTAATATTATTTGTTTTGATTAGTTCCCAAATAAATTAATTACTTTTACTTATCAAAACATAGTTAATTTTTATTTTTCTTTTAAATCGTTTATTTATTACAAGGCCATAAAATAAGATAAATGAATGTTAATATAGTTTCTATTTAGAACCATCTTAGATTTAATTATACTAAATAAAAAATAAATACAGGAAAGAAAATAATATTAAGGAAGCCAAATATTGTATATTATTGCAGTTTGCAATTGTCAAAGTCAAAAATTAATTGTTTTCAATTTGGAAATGATTTCTGTGTTGGCTTTTTTAATAATATTTGTCTTTTAATAATTTAATAATGTGAATAACAATATAATATGCCGTATATAAGTGCCAATATATGATTCATATCATTTATTTTGTGAGTTGAACTATTCAGTTGTATCTCTACTATCAAACCTCTGTATCCAGACCAGTTTTAGTCTTTTTACCCATAACTTTTATTTTGTATTTTGCATAATTTAGATAAAGCAGCTCTGGCCGAAAGCATTTAAAGTCACAATTAGCCTGGCCATTAAGTGAAAGTGTTATAAATTAAATGCGAGAGCAACAAAAAGCCAACAACACTGTCTGCACAATTCAAATTAAATATATACTCGCACACAATATAAATAATCTTTTTCCTTGTCAGGCAGTTTGTTTATTTGCGCGACTAACAAAATATTTGGCAGTGCGCAAGTTATTGATGGCATGCGAATATTGATGAGTTTTTTCGACTGCACAATGCCAATTTATTTTAATTAGTTGGTATATTTTCCAAATATAAAAGTTCCCCCAGTTCGCCAGAAGTGCAGCAAGTTGATCCAAGACAAACAGACGCCACTTAAGAATAACAATAACAAAATTGGTAAAAAGTGTAGAAAAAAAGCATAAATACCAGCAAAAAACTTCACCAGTCATCATCCACAATAGTGGATGCTGTTGATTTTGTGTGTGATTAATTATGGCGATTGCTGTTCTGTTTGTTGTTAGATGTTGTTTGGTTGTTAACCTTAACGCGCAGCAAAAATAGCAAGTAGAATTTATAATTTTTCATGCCCCGATGATGCAATGATAAAATATTATATTATATATGTACAGACGTACACACGATAATAAGATGCTTTGTTATATGGCTTATTAAGCTCGCCAAATAAAAGATGCGGTCGCAAAAAATAATAAAGGAAAAAAATTAAATAAAATTATTAAGATTCATTTAAGGCACGTTTACTCCAGTTTCGAGCTCAACTCGCCTCGCCTGGAGCTGTTAAGAGCTAAGTGCCATTAAGACCAAGTCAAACGCGGTTTTAGTTTCAGCTTATTTTCAGTTTTTCGCTTCCCTCGCTTCTTTTTCTCGGATTTTTTTGTATTTGTTGTTGGCAAAAAATTATGATAATTGCCTGACCTTGGCTGGCATGTACTAATACTAATCCAAATTTGCACATCCAGTGCGCAGATCGCAGCCCCTCAGCCCTGGAGCCTGGAGCATGCCCCCTGAGCATGCAATTATAAACAAGCGCAGGCTAGAGGCAAAAACATAATTTAATTAAAATGAAATCATGCACAAAGCAATTGCCTTGCTTTGTTCATTGTGCTCAACGGCAAATTGTTCTAGTTTTTAAGTTTTATTTTTCGCCTTTTTCGTTTGCAGTTTTGTATGTATTTTTTTGTACTTTTTGTTATAAACATTCATGACCAGTCGACACTGAAGACGGTCGTTTGTGCTCGCTGTGTTGGCGTGGCTTATTGTTGTTGCTGCCTGTGATGAGCAGATAAAAAATATAAACAAATGCTGCCTCTTAACTGCACCCCAACCCGACTTTGCCGACTCAGACGGTAGTATCGTGCAAGTGCAGCTGGCATTCCTATTTGAATTTGTATTTCTAAATTATCAGACTAAAACTTAATGGGCTAGAGGGCTACTGGTTGTTAAGAGGGATTAATAGAGCCACTTGGCATTACCTTTCAGATAGTTTTACTTATTTTAAACAGGTGGTGTGAAGATACAACATTTTTAAAAGTATCTTTTACCAATTGATTGATTTATAGTTTATAGTTAAGTTAAGCTAAGAACTCTGCTTATTGTTTGACGAAATTCAAAACAATTTAAAATCCAGAAAAAAGAGTGTTTCCATTTCGAAATTCTCTCAAACACCTTTTAAAGCCAGCTGCCATGTAAATGCAATAAGATTGCTCTACTCGCAGAATCTATTCCTTGCCATCCAGCCAATCAGATGAGTCATGTTGGCAATGCAAACTCGTTTATTCCCCACTCGATCCCAAAGAGGAGCGAAATTTGTCAAAATGGTTATATCGCATGTTTGATATGTTTCTTTTTTTCTCTGGCTTTCATCTCTTTCTTCTTCGTTTTAATGTTTTTTTTTTCTGTAGCATTACAGAAATACTTGAGGCATCTGAGAGTCAGCTGCAGACACGCATTTCTCTCGCTTTTCCTGCCCCAGCAGCACTCCTCTTTGCTTAGTCACGCGGCCTTTATGCTTAGGCAATTTGTCAAAAAAATAACACACAACAAATTTTACACACATTTTCAGGGGGGGCCCTGCCCTTCGAGACCCCTCAGGGGAGTGATCAATCACAGGAAATCTTTCAGTGTGCGTGAGGAAATTATTCGCAGTTGTTATAGTTTGTTCAGTGAGAATATTTTTAGCTTGGGTCAAATTTTTCGCAGATTATCAGCATTTTTTGAGACTAAAAATATTTCATAATTGCAAATATGATTTGATGAATGACTTTTCGTTTATTTGACAAATATTAAACGCCTTTTTATGTTTATAAGTAGCTAGTTGAGGAGGGATGATTTTATATGCATTTATAAATATAATTTACCCTCAAAGATGTCTTTGATTTGTACTCTTTTTCATAATTTAATATATTAAATTTCTTTGTATTGTTTATCTCCAGTTTGATTTGATGATTGATTTATCTTTTGTTTGACAATTACTGAATGGTCAATGAAAACGCCCTTATTTCGTTTCACTATTTTCTCCCTTCGCCTCTTAACTTCCACGGGAGTTTTCATCTTTGTTGTTTTTTACCTCAACGCCCCTTGAAAGTCAATCCATCATCGTTTATCGCTCGTCTCGCTGGGCGAGTTTGTTGCCTAAGTCTTTCGTTTTGATTTTCGTACTTAGCTAATTGTTGTCGTTGTCGCTGTCGCTGTCATTGCTGTTCGCCTTCTTAAGCTACATAAAACCCAAAGCCAAACACTGTAATTATGAGCCACGATGATCATAATGCTGCCCGCCGCTGATGATGATTATCGCGATGATGAAAAGTGCTCAGCAGCAGAGTTTGCAACTTGAAGCATCATCGCTGCCGTCCGTCCGTTTCTGTTTCTGTTTCTGTTACTCTGCCTGCTGCAGCAGCAACTCCGAAGCTCTTTAAGCTGTCAAGCAGGAAACGTTTGGATTTATAATGCTCAGCCCAACCCGCCTCCCAGTTCGCTCCCCTTCGGTCCGGACTCGGTCTCGGTCTCGTCTCCGTTTGTCATTATAATTAATTTGTAACTATTTTTATGAGCTCATGTGAAATTTAAATTGTATTCTCCAGGCGTCCCTGACTGCCGGCCTCTGCTCTTTCTCCGTCGTTTGCTGTCGACGAGAGGCGCTTTCAGCTTTCAGCGCCCAAGTGCCAAGTGTTTGTGCAATTTCCGTTTAAAATTTGAAATCTTCCGACAAAAATAGTACAAATTATGCTGAACAATTGACAGGAAAACGTCAAGTGGGAGAGAGGTGAGCTGGCCCAGGGTATACATTTTTCTCAGAACTTTGAGAGCAATTTGCAAATGCTGAATGCAAATATTTGCTAAGCAATTTTGGTGAAAAGAAAGGTCTATATATTTGTGGGAAGTGTATGGGGAACACATGAACATAAATAGTTTACAATTATATTAAGACTTGATTATAAAAATTGATGAATAAATATTTAAAATAAAGTATTGATATGTTCTGTTTTAAAATGCGTCTAAATAAAGCTTAAGGATTTATAAATGTCTCAAAGTTTTTGAGTTTCTTATACTGTCTGCATAAAATAGTGTATCCTTAGCTAGAGTATTCACAATTCCCGTATCGTTCTAGCATCTTCTCCATACCCATTTTTCTTGTTATGCAAATGCGTGCAAAATGTGCGAGGTTTTCTTCTGTTTCCGAGACTCTAATGCAATGCAATATATGCTCAATGTTGCTGCAGTTGCTTGGTGTTGTTGTTGCTTCGCTGTTGGCTGCCAGCCACACGTTCACCGATCGCTGTGGCATTTGTTACAATTTTAAATGTTAGCTCAGGCAAAAGCGAGGCAATGGCAAACTAACAAACTAACAAACTTGTGCCAATTGTTGCTTACAAGTGTTTGACTTGACATTTCGGCGTGCGCGTCTTTACGGAATTGGCCCCGTGCACCTACTACATATTAGCCCCATCTGTGTGGAAACTATATACATATGTAGCTTGTGTCTCCTTTTCGCCGAGTGTATTCATATCGTTCGTCGGGGCCAATTGACAGCCGCAGCCGCAGGTGAAATGCTCGGCGAAATTAATCACTGCGAACCGAATCCCACAAAGGCCACAAAAGTTGGCTGGCTAACAAATTAGTAAGCGCTTGGAAAATTGCATTTTAAGTTGCTTTTTTTTGTGATTTTTACTATCCATGATTTGGCATAAACTGCTAAACAGCCGTCTGTTCGATTCAGTGAGCATTCGAACTGCACCAGATGCCAATGACTTGACTTCACTTGACGTATGCGAATCACACTGGGAGATGGGGGCTCACGAAATAAAAAAAAAATTGAAAACAAATACAAATAGCGAAAAACAAGTGCAGATAAAACTTTGGAAATAAATCTTGTGCTCAGCATGGCAGGCAGACAATTCAGACAAATAGAGGATGCGACAAAATGAATGGATTGCACCATGAATGGCTGAGCGGATGAATGGTTGGATGGATCGATTGCTGACTTGGTTGTCTGAAAATTGTCAGCTACCCCTGTGGGCAAATGCTGGCCTTGAATTCCTAACTTGATTTACTCCAAGCAAATACAAAATTAAAATAATAAATAAAAGCGCTGGAAAATAAATGTAAAACAAGCGTGTGGCGATACAAGCACAAAAATATACGTTTTAAAAATCAAAAATGTATGTTTAAATATTATAATTATTCAGACTGACAGGTTGTTGTTTAGGTTATTTTCTTTATTATGTTTGCTATTTTACTCTTCGTTAAATATGAAGAAAATTTATTAATTGGCTTTTCGTTTTATAGCAGATATAAATCCATAAAATTTTCTTATTAAACTAGTTTAAAATATATTTTTATGTCTCAAGAAAATTATTTACAAATGAAATTAAACCAAAAATGTTTCAATGCAACATTATATACGATACTAAATTCAAGATTTTCAAGCAGTCAACCCCATGTGAGGTCTCAAATCATTTCGAGACACATTCTTGTCATTCGCCACGAATTCTTCCCACGCTTTTTGACCGCCCGAGATCCTCAGAATCAAATTCCATTTTAATTAGTAGACATTTTCACATTACGTATACGCCAGGTCGGACCCACAGCACCCTCCTTTTTGGCCATCTCGCTCCCTGTGTGTGGTGGGGCCATAAAAGCCGAACGAAATTATAACAGCCAACTTGCAAAACATTTACACCAGCCCACCAGCAAGCAACTTGCAACTTGCAACTTGGAACTTGCAACTGGCAACCTGCAACGTGCAGCGGGTGGAGAGCGAAGAGAGCGGGATTTTAGGCGGTGGCAGGCAGCCACCAGCTTTCTTTGCCAGGGAGAAAAATGATTCATGGAAGAGGCCCGGGACTCCTGCTGGCTCGGAGGCTCAGTGGCTCAGCGGCTCGGATCTCGGGCTGGTTTGGTATGCAGCCGCGGTGTGGTTGGCTTTTTGGCCAAAGCGTCTCGACGCCGGGCAGACTATTAACTTTGAAAGTTGTTTAAACAGGCGAGGAGCCGAGAGGCGAACCTCCACCTTCTATTTCTTTATTTTATTTTTTTTTCTCTCTTTGGCTTTTGCATTGGAAGCTCCTCTTTGTCGTCGTCGTGGTTGGTTGTCTGCACCAGCTGCCTGCTGCCTGGTGCCTGCTGCTGATGCTGATGCTGCTCCTTTACCTTGCAGCCAGTGTCATCGGCGTCGCGGCTCGTGGGAATTGGATCATTAGAAGCCGGCAAAAGGCGAAGGCGATGGCAGAGGCAGAAGTGAGCAGAAGTTGGTCAAAGGCGGCACTGAGAGAAAATGTTATACGAGCTGGGGCTTAAAAAGTACTTCAACGTTTTGAAATAAATTTTTAAATCTTTATTTTAAGATTGAATACTTGATTTAAAGGTGCTTTAAGCTGTGATTATTGTTTTGTTGTATTTGCAATAAAATCAACAAAGGCTTATTTATTGTATATTTGGCTTACAAATTTGCATTAAACTTCACTTTCAAACTGTTTTATGTAAATAAAAATGACGTATTTAGGACTCTCTGCTAAAAAATATTTTAAGAAATACAAAAACAATTATATTTCGGTACTTATAAATTGAAATATCTGTAAAATATTCAAAATTTCACATGTCTCTCAGTGCAGCATTCAGATTCTTGTGAGTTTTCGGTTCGATCCGCCTGCCTTGGCAACCCACCGGGCAATTTTGCATGTGTTTTGTTGG
>VNJR01006653.1:0-27161 GCA_008042585.1 Drosophila punjabiensis
AGGCAAGGCACCATTAAAACAAGGAAAGCCACCTTAAATAACATTTTTTATGGTTATTTTTCCATTTTTCTTTCAATTTAGGGCAAGGTTTCCTGATTTGCGTCGATTAATTTCTTCCTAAATCTACGGGCGATTTTTCGTGAAACCATGGCGAAAATTCATGCCGAAAAATGTCGCACACGTGCGCTTATAGTTCCCAACTGGTCCTAACATCCCCAGCATGAAGTGACGGTTGCCGGTCAGGTCTTAGATATGTATGAGCTACTACATAAGTAGCAAGTATCTACTCTGGTAGTTACTTACTCTAAAAGTAACTATTTTTGGTCTTAATAAATAAAAAATTTCCCTTAAATTAAAAAAAAAAAATCGTTTTTAATGGTTGACAATTTTTAACTGCACCATTTACATATACAACAAATATAGTTTTTCATAAATAAATATAAAAAATACACAACAATTTATCCTCCAATAGAGATGGAAAAACGTCGATGTATTCATGTATCGCCGTTTTAAAAAACATCGCAGCAATCGATAGTAACATCGATAGACCTAAAAACAAGAAATTTTTTTCTAGATTCAAGAAAAATCGCCCTGGATTTAAGAAAGATTCTTTCCTAAATTAAGGGCAGATTTTTCTTAGTTTTAGGGCGACTCGCCTTTGAGTCCGTTTTTATGGCGAATTTCTAAATCTACGGGCGAAAATGGGCTTTTTTATGGCGATTTTAGGTAAAAATTTTTATGAGTGTAGGAATTATGAAAAAAAAAGGAGAGAATAACAATTTTAAATTAGGATAAATAAAATATTAACCGAAGACATGCTAACTGTTAAAAAATATTTGTTAACAGTTAAAATTATATTCGGGAATGCTCCACAAATCACTAGGGTTCTTTAAAATGCCAAATTACACTAGAAGGTAATTCAATTAAATTATCATCGCCAGGGTTTTAAAAACCTTAGTGGTTTCTGAATAATAATACTTAATACTGTCTTTTACTTTAAGTTTTTTTTTTACTTAATTTATGAATACCGAAATAGACTATACTTAAACATTTTTTAATAAATCTTAGGGTCTGCGATTTTTCCGCTTTTGTTGTGATTTCTTTCCGGCTTTAAGACAACTTTAGGTCGGGCCGCCATCGTATTATTTTTTATGTCGTTTTTCTTGTTTCGCTGGTGCAACAAAAGGACATGAAAAATGAGGTACAATTTGGGTGCCCAACATGAAATTAACTCATTCGTTGTGGCCTAGAATAACAAAAGACACTCGCACACACCCAAAACATACAATCACTACATACTCGTACACATAAATACACGTACAAAAAGAAAATGAAATTAAATTAAATTAGTTACCTGATGTTTATTAAATATGTGATAAAATCATGTTATCAAAGAACAAGAAGATTATAAAGTTAAATGTCATCTCAGGTTCGGTGTGTTGCTTTATATTTCTCAACTTGATCTAGTAAAAACTAGCTGGTATTATCGCTGTGTATGGACCAGTAAATGAATACTACTGAAAAAAGCTGAACATGATTCATAACGAAACTCTTTCTTTCTCTATAATGAAAAGATCTATTTTTTGCTTTACTTGTAACACTAAAAATAATTCCTTTATTAATATCTCCTTAATAGTTTTTCCAGTGCATACACATAAATAGACGGCACTGAGGTCAAGCAACGTCATTTTTCAGACGGCCAAACAAAAAAAAAAGGGAGAAAAGAGGCGAAAAAAAGGAAAATAACTTGCCTTCAAGTGCCGCCACACGGAGGACTCATTGTGCCCGACTGTTGGTGTGTGTGTGTGTGCAGTGTGTGCGAGCCAAAACACATGCTCGGCAAGGAAGAAAATATAAACAAACGCCCTCGTAAAAGCTCCCTTTTTCTTGTGGCCCCGAAACTATGCCAACGGGAGCTTTGTGCGTAAAGCTAAGGAGCAACAGTTCCCCCCGAGGGAGGGAAGGAGCCCACGGCAGCACGGCAACACTGGCATTATGCTTTCACCAATCAACATTCTCTCTCTTCGTTTCTTTGTTTGCTGTGGGTGCTCTCTCGTGCGGGCTCTCTCCCGTTCAACGGCGGAGCACCAGTTATGATTCCTCTCTCACCCTTCAGGTCCCCGGACAAAGTTGTTGTTGCCTTTCCTAATGCCCTACCACCTGAAGGTTGTTGTTGTTGTTGTCGCGGAATTTGAGTCAATGGAGCAGAGAATGCACACGGAGAAAAAATCTTTAGCATTTGAGGAGAAGATGAAATACAGTTCCTTTTTTGGGTTTGAATTGTTATTATAAATGTTGAAAAACTTGTATAAACAATTTCTGAACTTAATATAATTGTGTAATTTCTATTTACCTCTTAACATTTTTATTTTTAAAGCAATTCTTTTTTTTTAATTACTTTTTTTTACTTAAAGAAAAGTTTTAAAATTTCCAGAAAAGACATATATTTTTAGAAGGAGAAATCATAGAAAACATGCAAAAATAAATATTTTCAAAATATTTGAATATAGCAAAAATATTAAATGTTAACCGGATTTTAATTTCTCTTTGAGAAGAGTGCAAACGTTCGCAATTTACTAAAAAAAATGAACATAAAAAATTATACAAATGTAACGAATAAAGTAAACCTTTTTTTTGCAGTGCCGGCGAGTAGCGTAGCTCAGTTCTTAGCGCTCGCCTGTGTGTGAGTGAGCGCGTTTTGGGCAGCCCAGGACCTTCTGGTATCTCTGGTGCCTGTGAAGCTTCAGGAGCTGTTGCTCCTGCTGCTGTTTTCAGTGCCTGGATTGTTGTTGGCGCGTTCACAACGCGGCTAGCGCGCGTTTTCCTCTCGGTTCCCCGTTCGACCGTTTTTTTATGTGTCTTGGCCATTTCGGTTGGCCCCCGTCGGCGTGTTAGTTAGTAGTTTTTTTGGCCATCCACGTGCGGTCGTTACAAGTGTCTCGGAATGCAAATAAACGAGATTTCTTTGAGCTGGGAATGCATCTTTTATGGCAGCTATCAACGCTGTTAACTGGTATGTTGCCGTCAGTCATATAAAGGACATAAACCTGGCTAATTGTCTGGACATTTTCTCACACGGGACACGGGCGCTTTGTGACTGGCATACATTATGGAATCTACGCAGATCGCTTCGCTTGCACAATTTTTCGATTTTCCGAGCTGACGAGCAATCTGCAATCGAAGGTTTTAAGGGGCTCCAACGCGACGCGACGCAACGCAACGCAACGCATCCTTTAAGGTGTCTCATGTTGTCGTGTGTCCTGTGTTTTGTCTCCTGTCTCCAGCCTGCTATCTGTTTGGCTTTCATCTTCAATTTCCGTTGCGTATTCGCGCGTATTCGCTGCCATTTGCTGGCGTTGTATTTGCCGTTGTCCTGGCGCATAAAACACCGAGAAAATTACAAGTTATTGAGTTGCAAAGCGCGCTGGAGACCGCTAGCACAAAGAAAAAGGAGCACACATAGCCGTTAACCCAAGCAGACACACTGTGCCCCCGGGACTGTGCTACGTTTTTCCGCCAGCCTCCAAACGGGGGATGGTCAAGGGTGGCACTACACACAGAGAGAAAGTAACGAATTTGTTATTTAAAAAAATCCATAAAGAGTTTTTACTACAATTGGTTTCATTGTAACGATTGCAGCTTCTTTAAAAAAATCTTCTTCCTTATAAAAATGAAAATAACCACAAATTTGTAAAGTTTTAAAACACAATTGAAGTTTGAGAAAGGATATCAGGTACCTGGAGAGTTTTTTTATTGTTTTTGCATATGTTTTCTCTCTCTGCATCGCCCATTTGCATGCTTTGTGAAAAAAAGCATCTGCACCTATCTGCGACCCATGGCCGAGTGCTACTTTAATTCATCTGTTCGCATTTTACGACCCACCCGCAACAGACATCGGGCCAAAACCACCACCACCACCAACACCACCCGCGTCCCCCCGTCTTACCACGTCCAATCACAGTGGGTCAACAGACAGCAGACAGCTGGAGCTGAGTGAGAAACCGCAGTTGCGGCCGCCAGCACGTGCATACATTCATGGGAAAGCGGAGGTCCTTGGACTCCGACAAGGAGCTACCATGGACGTACCTGCCCTTCCTTATATGTGTGCACCTGTGGCGTTGCCAGACTTGTTGAACATTATGTCGTGCCATTTTACAAGTAATTTCATCGCGCTAAACATAATATCGGAAATAATGGCTGGAGCTTATCGATTTACCATTCGAAGGGGAGCGAAATAGGGCACCAGGAATGGAATATTTAATGGAATACCTGGGGGGGTTATAAAGGTAATGGGGTGCTATCATACTTGAAATTCTTACGGCAAGGAAGACAATAAATTCCATTCCCTTATTGAAATGGAAAACTGTGCTAAAAAGTAAGGGACCTGAGTATATCCCGTTGTTCTAAGGATTAACTTATTGTCTTTGACTTGAACTCGATTTTTTTAAACGGTTAAACCTCATCAGAGTTCTTTATTTTGGTTTATTTTGGATTATGGCGTTGAGTTTTCAGTTAGATTATTATCAAATAATATTCATAAATTATGAAACTCAGTTGAATAAACAAATAAAATATGTTTAACATTATCAAAAGGCACAACCTGTTAGCATAGTACATATTTTCAAATTTAAATGAAATGTAAAGCGTATAAATTTCTTTCTTAATTATTTGTTTTCTTATTTACCATAATTTTCTACATTTTGGCAACACTTTGGGCCCACTGGCTTTGTTAGGGCTGTATCTACTACTATTTCACGCACTGCTAACTGCGAAACCTACTGCGCTTTTCGCTAGCTGTTGCTGGCACTGCTCCTTGCAACACGTTGCCATTAATACGTACTTCCCTTGACACTTGTGAGCCAATAAACTTGAAAAAAGAGCAACAGTTGCCGCGCACAACCAACCACACACCACACAGCACACGCACACGCACGTCCCGGCTGCGTGTGTGTGTTAGCCGAAGCGAAGCCGAGTGGCCAAGTTGTGCGAGGCTGGCATTCCTGGCAGTTGGTTCCCGGAGGTCCGCTCATAACGCAGATGTCCTTTGCCGTGCTCGGTTCGCTCGGAACGCTCGGCTCTCTAAATTGCCTCGCTCGGTTCGTTTCTTGTTGAATAAATTGCCTCGTTCGGTTCGCGCCGGCATTCGAGCCAGGCCAAAAGGTACCTGCTCCCTGCCAGGAACCTGGCACCTGGCACCTTTCCTGGCCAACGAGGCGGCTGCTTAATACTCACGCACGGCTGATATGTTAATTCCGTTCTTGGCATCACTTAGGAAACAATTAGCGCGTTAGTTTCGGGCCTGCAAACCCCATCGACTGAGTGTGCCCGCCATAAGAGGGAGGCAAGTGAAAAGTTTTAATTGTCTGCACATTTTCATTGGAAAAGTTTGTTGCCTTCGCGCTCTTAATATTCATGTGGCTCCGGCTATATGAATTTACGACCATAATCGTAATAATTTCTTGCCTTTTGTCCCTGCCATTTGCATTTGTGCCACGCTGGGATCCTTTTTACACAAAAGCATAAACAGAGAATAAATATTTTGGTTTTGAAGGCGAGAAGAAAGTGTATTGAATTTCTTTTTATTTTCACTTTTGGCTTATTGATATAAATATAAATTTCGGTTAAAAGCGCAGACTTTTTATTACAAAAAATATTTTTAATATTAGAAAAAAAAGATCTAAAACTGAAAAGTGAACTGATAAGTGAACTAAGTGTTTTTAAATCTGCCTGTTTACTGTGGTTCTCTCTGTGTACATATTTATATATTTTTTTACTCCGTGTTTGCCCGTTCTGATTAAAATCGTCTGATGAGTTGCAGATGCTGTCGGCCCCGAGTTTTATTTATATTTTTGTTGGCCAACTCAGTCTTGCGGCGAATGGTTCGTATTGTGTTTGTTTTTTTTGTATTACTTTTCGTTTACGGCTATTTGCATTATTTACTTTCGAGGAAGTGCAGTGAAAAAGGTTTCTTGGACTTTACATATCTTGCACCTTAGCAGCAAACGTTTAAACTTTAAAGCTTAAAGAGAATCTCAATATTTTTGTTGTGAAATTTGCATGGGTTCAAGTGAGAGTTCGCTTTAAATGGACCGAAGTTGATAGGAGGACATTTACCATTTTCAACCAAAGCACGGACGACCCAGTGAAATGTGTTATCCTTGTAATTTGAAGTCTCCAAGAGATTTGCTCAAATTCCTGTGACTTGGGAAAGTCATCAGCTGTTGGGGCATCGTTGTAGGTAGCCTTTTAAATTTGTATTTCCATCTGTGCCACTGGGTCTTTGTGTGTTCTATGAATTATTCAGTTGATTTGATTTCTTCATTGCCCCATGCTGGGCCCCTTGGTCAAATGCTTCTCGGAAATCCCACTGGCATTCCTCTTGTAATTACAAAATTACTACGTTTCCACTTACTAGCTACTAGAAAAGATCTATGTTAAAAATAAAATGTTGAGCTTAAGGCTTTTTTTAATGTGTCTAGTTGTAAACACTTTGTTCTCTGTGGATTTAACTGAAAAGAGTTCGTAGCTTTGTGAGTGGTGAATTAAATAAGAAAAACCTTTTGGTGCTTTACAAAAAATGTATTAAAATTTCCTGGAATATTTTATTACCTTTTAGATCCTTCTCTGTTAGATCCTTTTAGGTAATTTGACATTCCAAATTATTTTAAACCTTTCTTATAAGCAAAAACAGGCCTGTGCCATGGAACACAAATTAATTAGTTTTCAATGAAGATACAAACAATAGCATTAGTGCTGCTGCATTGAATTGAATTGAATAGTGCAAATGCGAATAATCCAGCTCTATTATTGGCAAGGTTTTCCAATTACCAAAGCCCCTTCATCCCTCTTTGTTTGGCCTGGATACAAAGATACACAAATTTCGAGATACAAAGATACACAGAGAAGTACGCCGGGGGCGAATCAAAACTGGAGAGATGGTCCTGCCTTTGTTGGCATTTTTGCTTTAATGGCTGATTTATTTTAATTACAATTTGCACTTACTAATGATTAATCTGCTTGCCACGGCACGCCCATGCAAAACATCCGCAGACGGGGCCGGGCCCAAAAATGCTTCCCGAAAATATGTGTGGAGCTAAGTTCAGAGTTAATTTGCAGCACAATCGATTTTCACATTAATTAAGCCCTAATTACTGTAGCACAGAGACTTCAGGCAGTGGCTTATAAATGAAGTCACACTAGACCATTGAATTGAGTGAATATCTCGCCGGAGTGAACCTGAGTACACATTTCACGGCAAAGGAACTCGGCTTTATTATTCCCACCTGGGGGAGCGGGCTTCCTGCGGCTGCTTTATGCTACTGTAGCTCCTGCTTCTGCTTCTGCTCCTCCTTAAAGCGAAGCCCTAGCTGCCAGGACCAAACCGCATTCCCAGCGCAAAATGAAAACTCTGTGGGGTGGCGGCTTGGGGTTACTTCGGCTCCGGCGACCAATTTGATGGCCAACTATAACTATAAACTGGAAAAATATTTCCCTTGGCCAAATTCCAGCTTGCAAATCTATTTTAGTATTAATTACACTGCAAAGACGCAACTTTTACGGCCATGTGCAAGTAAAACTAAAAGTTTAAAAATAAACTACCACAGGACTTTATGGCCGGCTGTTCTGGGTGCAAATAAAAGCAACATTAAATTAGATTAAAATGGGAAACTCTGGCTGCTGACTCTTGTGGACTGGCAGCTAGTTGAAAACTTTCACTTTTGTTTGCCAAACTCAGTTATCCTTTGTATGCTCGTGTAACACAAGCCGAAGCAGATTTATTCATTGTGATGTTTGGGTTATTTTTAAGTGCGTTCCTTTTTAATTTCCGCCATCTGAATATGTATATGCTTGCTCGACTAACCCTCGGGAAGGAAGAAACGGGAAACGGGCTAAATCAAAGGAATGCCCAACAGTGTGCTTCAATTTATTCCAGCTAGGACTTCGCCATGCATTAAGCAGGCAAAAATCGCGCATACGCCGCGTGGCCCCGAGATGCCAGGCATGCAAATGAAACGGCGCTGCCATCGAGATTCTGGCCGCAAAGCAAACAATTTTTTAAAGCCACGCCGAGTCAACTGTGTTTGTTTATGTTTGTGGGTTTGTTGTGGCTGCTGTGCTCTCTCTCGCCTTTTGTTTGTGTAATATAATATGCATAAAAGGAAGCTGTGTGTGAGCTCGCTTTGACATGAAATAATCAAATTGTCACAATGTCGCTCGGCTTGACGTGACATATTTCACATCGCGCTTTGGAATGGCAACGAACGGAACGGAAGCGGCAGGAAGCAGCGGGTTCGGCAAAACACTTTGTGGGTTGCATTAAAATTTTAACAATTTTTGCATTCCACATTCCTGTATCTTTTTGCTGCCGCGAGATGAGTACATTTTTTCAGTGGGTTTTTCGCTTTTTGCGTGATTGATTTTGGGAGTTGCATAACTTGAAACAAAAAATCCAACACTATTCAACAAATATTTTTACATAACATTTTTTAAAGGAAATTTTTGTTCTTTGAAATATATTTCAAAAAAACCTTGTCTTAGGAAATTAGTTCTCAGAAAAACTAGTCCTCTAATTGCTTTGGCAGAATTGTCGAAGGGTCAAAACTATTGCCCTGGAAGCATGAAAAAGTGGTCTAATCAATCGGCAAACGCAACTCCTAAAGAAGGATCCTTAGGCATGACGGGTTCACAGGATCTGACAGCTGTGCGTCGGCCCAGATGAACAGAACCAGATATAGATATCGATTTAATCATTAGTGACTGGCTGGCATCGCCCCACTCAAGTGAGCATTCTGCGGAGGCAGCGAAATGAATTTCCATTTTTATTGCATCCAGGCACCAAACTCACACACTCGTGACGGCGCAGATGACAATGCCAGTCTCCTTCGCCCGCGACCAGCCTCAGTTGGACGAAGGAGCCCCCAGACGGGGCCGGGATAATTGCGGTCTTTCCGCCTCCCCCAAATGTGATTATGTTAGTTGAGCATAAATAATTTGATTCCCCTATTCGGCGGCCGTAATGATGGCTGACATTTCGCCATCGAGAACGGTCGGTCGTTTCGTGTTCGTTTGCTAATTATTATTTAATATAAGCCCAATAATAAAATATGCAGAAAGCAAACAAAACACGTATCTCGTTTCGCAAAATGAAACAATTTATTCGGTCATAAATTGTGGATTTTAACTATTTTTGGATGGTGAAAATATTGCTGCGGAGATTTTGTGATATTATTTTAGTGAAGGCTCAGGAAGGATTATTGGAAATACTATATGAAATGTCTACAGAAAATGTGGGATAACTAAGAGAATAGAATTGTACATTTTAATTTAAAAATATCACAAAAATATATTTAAAGAAGAGGTTATAAATTATTACAATCTTCAGATAATAAATTTATAGTTTAAAGTATTGTTGTATTTAAACCATAAAATATTAGAAGCATTCAATAATTTTATCAATTTTTTCTTAAGCCTTTTGCCGGAAAACTGAAATATTAAATATTATTAAAGCTCCTCATTTTTCCAGCGTACTTCGGCTTTGGTTTTTCCGCAGAACCGCCAACATTCATCAAATTTGCAGTTTGGCAAATTTATTTGCTGGCTAAACGACTTTTTAAAGAGCTGTCGTCGCTTGGCGTGTGTATTTTTATATTTTTTTATAAGCTGACATGGATTTATGACGACTCTGTGTCCCTGTCTCCTCTCCGAAAATTCTCCCTAAATGGATCAGGCGATACTTTGCCCGCCGTGACTTTCCCCGGCGACTCGCCTCGTGCTCGGTGACATTCAAAGATTGATGCGTCCCGCATCCACAAGTAATCTCCTAAATTGTGTGCATATTTGTTCAGCCAGCCAACACAGCCAACAAGTCAACGAATTTTTAGCCCACTTTGCTGGCCAGCTCTTCCTGTTTTAAAAGGGTTTCGCATGCACTTTGCGGCTGGCTTTCAGGCGTCCTTTTATGTTTGCTTAATCGCTCGAAATGGATCCTGGCATGCAACTGGTTGCTTATTTCAACGGATTTAATTGATTGTGGGCCGATGGATAAGCTCGGCACATATGGTGGCCACTCACTGGCTGACTCCGGCTGACTGACAGTCTGACATTTTGGCCGGATTTCCACCAGATTCTTTTTAGGGGCATTTTTGGGGCTTTTGTTTGCGCAGACATTTTGATTTATGAGTTCGCAGGACGAGAGGCAGACACACACCAAAATTGAAATTTTACAAAAAACTTTTCGGGCCTCAAACAACAGGGAACAGGGAGAAAGAACCAGGGGACGGCAACCGAAACGAAAATTTGAAGAAAAGAAAAGAGAAACTCATTGTATCGTGGCAGGTCCCTTTGGTAATGACATCGCTGTCGGGCATAAAAACTTTGCATTCCTGTAACCATATCCTGGCACACATTCAGCCGAGGATAGGACCTCAAATTGTTGCCTGGGAATAATTTGATGCAGTCGAGAGGACAAAGTGCCAGGAGTGCTTGCTAATGAGTCCAAGGGGAGGCGGCTCAGCTCGTCTCCGGACAGGACATGGAATGTTTAGTTGCCTATGACGATGCACGGTTATTAAAACTTAAAGCGGTCTTGGATGATAAATCGGTCGCGTTGATTGATGTCTAACAAGGATAGGCAAGGAATATAGAATTCTGAGAAATTTCTGTTAATATTTCATCATATTCAAGGGTGCTCCGGTTATCACTTTCATAATTTTTTTTTGAAAAATAAAACCGGATCTTGTTTACAAAAGAAAAAAATATTTCACTTATGGTTTTATTTATATTTATTTCCAACTATTGTTTGATTAATCGGACACGTTTTTATTGTTTAAATTAGATTTTTGCTGGTTCCACCTCGAATTTGTGGTTTTCAGATATTTGGTGGAGTGAAACACTGAATTTAAAATATTAATTAAATGAAAAAGTGACAATTAATATTGTAAAGGGAGAGTAAAATACTGGTTCTATAGAAAAATTAATTGATACCACAATAGCAATAAGAATTACATGCAGGTTGGCAGTCTATTTTATTTTATTGTTAAATGATATTTCTTTTTTTTTAACAAACGAATGAACAAATAAACAAAAAACAATGTACGTCAAATTGCCTTTTATTTTAGGTTTTAATAAAACCTTTTATTTAATTAAATTTACGTTAACGTATAACATGTAAATAATAAGATAGTACAAATAAACTGAAAACAGTAGTGTTTACTTGTGAGTTATAAACTTTATCTTTCAGGTGTTACTGGCTTTATTTTATTAATATTATTTATAAATATATAGTCTACTTGTAGCTTGTTTGAAATGTATTTTTTTGGTGAAGTGAAAACTGCTGTTTATGTTATTCATGAAAATAAATATGTTCACAATATGAGGAGCTTTTATGTGGTTATATTCCCAACCCATGTTTGCCATATTCCCAGGAGCATCTTGTTGATATTTACATTTTTTTTTATTGTTATAAGACCCACATTTTGCGCAAAGCTCATCAGAAATAACATTTGGCACTTTCATTAGATGCCACACTTAGCTCGGCTCAACCGAACCGAACTCGTGCCATCTGTCATCGTCGCTCCTGCCTGGCACCTCCTGCCTCCTGCCTGGTGCCTCCTGCTGCCTGGTGAAGCTCAAACAAATTGAGGACGTGTGCATTTGTGGCTTCTTCAATTCAATATTTGCCCACCGAACACTGAGTAAATAATTTCGGGCGCTCGCATACTACACATTCATCTCGATCATAAGGCGCCACCGAGTCATAACGAAGGAGTGCTGAGCAGGCAGCCTGGCAGCTACCTTTGACCTTCTGGCCAAAAATGGCAGCTGGCCACGCTTCGGCAGCTTCACACTAATGCCAGCCAAGTGTAACACACCCGCACACCCATCCCACACACACACAAATATTTGCACACGTTAATGACTCGCTGCGATGTCAGAGCAGAGCAAAAAAATAAGTGTAGTGCCAAATTCACTTCAATTTCCGCATCTTGAAAGTTTTCCAAGTCTGTTTTCCCTTTCTGTCTTCTTTCAAAACTTTACATAATTATAATTCGAACTTTAATCTTAACTTATCGAGTTCTTGTTTGAAAGACTTTATCCGAAAGTCTGTGCCATTCTTCCAGTGCTTGAACTTAAAGCCACAGAAGCCCCAATAAGACAGCCAGCTGGGCGTCCAAGGATGGTATGTGGCCAGGACAAGGAGCAGGAGCAGGAGCCAGAGCAGGAGCCAGAGCAGGAGCCTCATCAACAGCTGCGATGGCACTGGGCGAATTTCGCATAGCATTGACCCCGTTTCATTTAATACAAATTATAGCAGGGAGTCTGCTGGACTCGGTCGCTCCCACGCTCGCCATCTCGGCCCAGTAAACAGGACAGCCACGTAATTTTCATTGTGGCATTTGCCACAGAGTCCTGCCTGCTGCCTGCCTCCTCCCTCATAATTATGCTAATGTGGCCCGGCCGGCTGCTGAAATGAGCAAATATAGACACAAATCAATGGCGGTTGCAGTCCAAGTCTCTTGCTGTCTTCGGTCTCGTACACTGAAGGAAATTACTTGTGCAGAGACTTTAATTTTAATCCGAATTCTGTGGTAGAAACAATGCTATTTAAAACAGCATTGGCTTGGCTTTTAAATTGTTGTAGGTGCTTCGCGGAAGCGTCTCCCTTTAATTACCCTTCCGCATTAAATGAAGAGTTAATGGGTCTTCTTAGAACCTGATTCGCAGTTCGAATTCCAGTGAATACCGCTTCGCACAGTGCAGCAGCGTGGTGAATGCAAATGCCAGGATACGGACCCAGAGCACACCCACACACAACGAAAGCTCGTCATTTAATTAAACGCTGCACATGTAGCAACAAATGGCTTCAATGCCGGAAATTGTTTAAGCGCCAAACAAGCGGGCTCGGGCTGGGAGTGAATCTCGGCCTGGCCAGCAACAGTTCGCCATGGTTTAAGCTCCGCAACCCCCCGCCCAGCTCTTTCTTGGCCAACCACGTCCACGTCCACCCATCGAGTTACCCTTAATCGCCGTTTAAGCTTTGTGGCGCAACAATTGTTGGAGCGTAATTAATGCGATTTGGTTATGTTCCCATCGATTGGCCCGCACATGTCCTGCTGTCCTGTGAGGCAGGGCGGGAGGGGGTTGTCTGGCGCTGTCCTGGCCTTCGCTGCCGACTGGACCATTAACTGGTCGGATGGCTGGCTTTTGTGCCGAACTAATGCATAAACATTTTCCCAGAAATGTCAGTCATCGTTAAACCCTTTCCCATTGTATCTGAACTCTTTTTTTGCCGCTGCTTCTGCATTTGCCATTTTATCTGAAATTTTATTGTTACACTTTTCAGAGACCGTAAATTTTGATGGAGTCCATGCGAGAAACAAATACGTTTTTCGCCACATTAATTTGCAATTGCAATTTAATTTAATCGTTTAATTGTTGTCCATAACAAGTTTGGTTGACATTTTAATAGACTTTAATAATTGAAGCTTCTATTCCATTCAATTTAAAATGTTAAAAAAAGGAAAATTAAATTTATCTACTGAAAGCTTAAAAAAGGAGATTTTAACATTCTATTTATAATTTCCACTCAAAGGCGATTATTTTTCTTTAATTTTCGAACAGGAATTGTAATTTTCCTTGTTGGCACACAGTTCAATGAGCTTGGATAATGCGGTTTCATGAATGCTAATTAAGTATGTAATTTCAAACATTCCAAATTGCATTAAGTCTTTATTCCCATACTTTGTGGTCGAGCGTTGATGATTAAAAGGACCTTGTCGGTCCTTAGAACAATAAGAATGATTGTCAACGACTTAACCCTGTCCGGGGATGCCCCTCTCCTTTCACAAACCACTCATCCTTCTGGCACATCTGCTCATTTGTGCACACTGTGACCTACTTGTGTTTGCTTTACTTCCAGTGGCGGTGTTGGGCTTGCTTGTCCTTTTTATTTTAAATAAATCATACGACCCGTGTACCGCAGAAACCGCTGCACAAACACAGCCACGCACCGTCCCACAAGCGTCCGCACACAATAATAAATGGCAGTGGGGGGGGCAACCCTTCTTCCTGGCTCAGCGCATCCTCCTGACCATGTGCAGTGCCCTACATATACACGGACCCGACTCTCTCCACTTCCTCTTGATGAATATCATATATGCTAAGTGGTTCGGGGTCGCCTTTGTGCGGCGTTTTTTACAGACTTTGAACTTTACAGCTGTCTTGAGCCAGCGTAAGAAAAGGAAGATATTACCTAGATAAATAAGTAATAAACACAATACTTCTTCCCAAAATTGAACAAACTTTATTTTTGCTATTTTATTTTTTCTCTGAATTTTTCAGTACATACTTTTCCGAGTGTAAGCCCTGAAATCGAAGTGCGGCCGGAACTAGTTGCACTTCTTAAATATTTATGTCCGTAATTTGTATGTGAATTGCCTTCGATTTGTTGTCGCCGTAGATTTCCTTGGAGATGTTTTTCGGTCGTGCTTAGGCCAGTATTTATGCAGCTTAATTATTAATCAGTGCATGTGGGGCCCTGGTGCAGGCGAACAGTCACGTAAGTGGCTGCCTGTGGTCCCGGGACCTGTCCCTTCATCATTGGTAGATTGGTAGTGGCTTTGGATTTACCTTTGGCTTTTTGGCGAACGGTTCATTGACACAAAATCGATGTTCTAATTTTGAACTTGTTCTGAACTTGGGAGTCGAACGAAGTATATCATCCGACGAAAGCATTTCATTTACAATGAAGCAACGGAATAATTTATAAAACCATTTTCTGAAATCACGAAGCATGGGGTTTCAAGCTAATGGCTTAATGGAGTTTCACTCATTTTTAACATTTTTACATTTTGTAAATTTTAAGGCTTATATTCTATTAGGCATATTAAAATTATTTTCTAAATACTTTCTGTCTGTAAGCTTTAAAATTAATATCACCCCAAAATGTTAGAGATTTTCAGAGGGAACAGAAATACTCTCCTTAAGTAATACAAGCTCAGAAAAATGTTTTAATCTGAATTTACAGAAATTTAGTTTCTTAAATATGATTTCTTTAGAAATGTGCCAGATTTAATGTTTACACAATGAGATATTGCCATTTTGTATTGTTGGTATTATCTGGACGACAGCTGTAAATTAAGCCTCTAAACGATGACAGTAAGCAGCGGCAGAGCCTTGTGAACCCTTGGGCCAGAATCCTGTGCCGAAAAACAAATGACTTCCCACTTGTCACACTGTTTGCCTGGCGCTTTCCCCCCGTTCGCCGAAAAACCCCATTCGCCGTCGGCGTCTGGTCTCTCCGAATAGTCAATATTGTGAACCAGAGCGACAACCTTGTCGACAAGCACTTGACACCGGCAAGTTAGACACTTAATGTTCATACATACGTACCGAGCGTGTAAAGAGACTTTCCCCCATTTCCCTGTCGCTTTTCCCGCCTTCAGCCAGTACTTCTTCTGTAGTCAAGCTCGACGCTTATTTTATAGTAATATATGCCCCCACCGAGCAGAGCTTAAGGCGTTATTGGGGGTCGGGGGTTAGACAAGCGCAGCGGAAATACGCACACTCACAGGTTTACTACTCACTCGTCCTCGTTCTGGTCTTGGTGCTGGTCCTGGTTCTGGTTCTGGTTTTGGTTCTCTTCCTGTGCGGCTCATATCTATCTTTATTCCATGGACTTTTTGTGTATTCGCTTAAACGACACTTTGACATTGATTGCGCTGGGTGGGTGTGCTCAATTCATGTGTCGGCTTGGCCAATGAGCCACTGAGCCAGCTCGGGGTAACGGCTATCATGGAAATAGTTGCCAAAAAAGACTTTATTTCATTGCAATTTGTGTCAACTTTACAAGGTTTTTTTTCTTGATTCTGAAACAGTTGTATTTACTTTAATTTTACGTAAGAAATAATCAATTTCTTATTTACAAGTAATCCTACAAAAATTAAAGAGCTTTGAATACTTAAAGGGTTTCGTTCTTTAACCCAAATGTAAATTTTTAAGTTCATGGGTATTGACTTGTCCGTATCCTTGACTCTCGGAGCTTTGTTTGTCCTTATCCCTGACACTGTTGCATATTTATCTTCTGATGTTGCTGCCATTGTAGTCTCTAGTGTCCTTCGACAGGTCTTGGAAGTCTTGTGTAAGCTGTCATTCCCCCGGAAGTTGAGTTTGACCATGGACTGCCTTCTGTTTGCACAGATCGAAACCCAGATACTGTTTGGCTCCGTCTGTTTGGCCGGGCTTCACTTTGTTTATGCATGACAAGGCCCTGCATTTCGAGCGTTTCATGCTCGTCCAACGTGACGTATGCGCAATGTGCATTTTAATCTCACATTCAACTGGTCATATCGAGGGAACAACAATAAACCATTAGCCGGATGAGGCGTCGTGGCCTTCCTGTGACATCCCAGTCTCCGTATTGATTGTCGTTGTGCCGAATCAAATTCAATTACCAGGATCGGCTCTGTATTCCGGAAGCCCTCGCCTTTGTCTGCCCGTCTCAATGGATTTTCCTCTCTAAAAATAGCCGTTGCCTGGCAGTCCCAGAAGTCAGCAGTTGGTATTTGGATCTGGCTTACAAAGGAGACGCTCTCTCTCTCTCATCTTCACCCCTTGTGCGTGCGGTGGTTGACGGTACGTTTTCAGGTCCTTTTCACATTACGTATACGCACTGCCGGCACATGCATCATTAAAAATTCAGCAAGTGTAAATTAAAAAGTGAGCCATACAAGACGTCGCCATCCTGCACGTAGGTGCATCGTTTTCCTTTCATTTTGCTTCTGATATTTCCAATAAGACAACGTGTGCTGACTTGCGTACAACTGCGGTCTAACTAAGAGGGTGGAAAATTAAAAATTTATAATTTATAGATGCACCTGAAAAGAGACTTTTATTTTGGTTGCTTTTATTTTCAATATATATAATATATAGAAGTGATTTTTCAACAGATTCTTTGCACAATAATACCTATAAACTCGATTAGGTAGAGCTACTACGCTACTACACTGTGCAACTCGAAACCGCTTGGCAGCGTCAAATGCTTAATTACATTTTCACCTCACGCAGCCGAGCGGCAGCTTTGCACATGCGATGCATCCATCAGGAGCGCGCAGGATATTGGCGGGGCGAGGGGGATTTCTCATCTTCCAGCAGCGCCAGCGGAGCGCGATTGATGCTGCTTTGCAGGCAGCTATCGCATGTCCCTAGTCCGGAACGACTGTCTGCCAGTCTGTCGGCGGATTCGCCTATATACACACATTCACTGTAGAAAAAAAAACCCAAGTGTCTTTAAAAGTTTAAGATGAGAATTTAATATGATTTTATTAAAAAAGTTTACAAATTCAGGCTCTTTTTAACATTATTTAACATTTTTGTTAAGAGAATAAATGCACTTTTAAATATTTACTTTGAAATAGTTTTTAGTAGGCATATTTCTAGACTTGAAACAAATTTCTTGCTGTGTTTGACATATCCTGGCGTAGCTTTATGACATTTTCAATTTTCTATTTTCGTTTTACTTTTTTTTTTGTGCCTTTGCACCTACACAGCTTTTGTCAGCCTTGTCGGAAGTTGCCTTAGCGAGTGTGTGTGCCTGCGGCTCTGTATGATTTTGTGTGTGCACACACATAAAGTCGATAAAACTGTTGGACTTTGCATGCCTCTCCACTCCCCCCAGGAAGCCTCGTCGTCATCCGGGCATCGCCTTTGTCCTTCTCTGGGCCGCCACAGTGGAACTGTCATTGTCATTTAAATGTCTTTTGACTGTTGCCGTTGCTCACCCAGTCGCATTCGAACTATTCAGAGAAATTAAATTGAACAGGGAGGAGTGAGAGGGTCCTTTTGTTTAAAGGCCTCCACAGAACCCGCTAGGCCTCCTCCACCTGGATGCCAGTAACAGGTTGCTCTGCCGGCGACAGGCAGCCAAAGGTTCAGTGATGGTAAGAGTTGTGTTTTTTACCTGGGCCTGGGTACAAGATATAAATAAATATCAATAAATATTATAAAATAAAATAATACAATGAAAGAGAGTTAGTACAACTATACGTAAAAAATCAGAATGAATTTTCTGGTAAAATTGATTAAAAAAACTTTCCGATTTATATACATAAAATATTTTAGGCTTTGTTCAGATTTTAAGTCCACAAAAACATAGTCGAATTTCATTTTGCACATGTTCAAATATTTTATGATTTTTTTGTACCGCAGTAAGTGCTCAGCATCATCACTGGCAACCTCGTCATCAGGCAAAAAGGCCACATTTGATGCATTTTATTTATAGGCCCATAATGAAATTCTGTTGTTCGCAAAGCAATGTGCTGGAGAACGATGTAAAAAAAAACATGAATGCGATTCTGCAAGTCATAAAAAGTAGCTATAAAATGGCGAAGGTTCGTTATATGATTTAATTTTCTCATAAAATAGCGTTCTGGATTGCATATTGTTATTGCGGTATTTTCTTTTAGTTGGTTAATTTCACAGCAACCGTTTCTTTAAAAACAGAAAGTGCCTTCTGCTGAAAATGGATGTTTTCTTTATGGCATTTTCTATGACATTTTAGTGTTTTGCAATAAAAGCTTTTCCTTGCTACGGAAAAAGATTTAAAGTCTTTTAAAAACTCATATATTGCAATCAAAGACCCAATTACAATAAAGGGCTTTATTTTGATTTAATATTTATATTTTACGGGTGTATTTATCATGAATAATAATCAATAGGCTGTCATTTAATTCGTTTAATTGATGTATTGACACACAAATTAACCCATTATCCCGTATGCATAACTGCTTAATGAATTGACACAACATTCTGGTTTACGATTTGAGTTTTCACTCGCGCTTAATTCCGAATTCGGGAAATACAAGCTTTCAGTTTAATGAATTTTCCTGGAAACCGCTGGCAACTGTTTGCCATGGTAATACGGACTTAATGGTCGCCGAAACACCTTATCACACACAACAAATCGTGTGTGTGCCACACACATTTACCCCCACGCCCATGGATATTGGATCTGGAATCTAAGCTAAGTGCAGAGCGTGAATTTGTGCGTTTGTTTTCTTTGTATTTCCGCCGCAATCCACGCAGAGTGTGTGCACACTCTGTGCACGTAATGTAACGTATCGATATTTGTGTAATTTAGCGGGGATTCCCCTTTCACAATGTTTGGGGCTGTGGACGAATGCATGTGTGCTGCGTGTGCGCCACGTCAGCCACATAACGACGTGTTCAATATTCAATTAATCATCTCGTGTATTTATGGCTTATGCACCATGTTTAGCTCGAAAAACTGGGTCACTTGGCCCGGCTTGTTCGTGATCCCGACCAGAAGCTATTGGAATATCTATAAAACTCTATAGCGAAATCGAAAAGTGAGAATATTAATTCAAACTGTGTGGCCCACCAGCAAAAAATGTGCAGTATTTTTCAAGCATGATTTTGGCATCGTTTTTATATATTTATTGACTTGTCAATGCAGGTTTTTATTCACATATATTTTATTGATGCAATGCGTGATTTACAATTTATTTCCAAAATAAGTGAATATTAATGCATTATTTATTTGAATAAGTTCATGAACGCTTAACAGACGAATATATCAATATTCTGTTAAGTGATTCTTCCGCTTCAATGCATCGTTTAGGTAAATAATTCTGTAACCTAAAATAATAATAAAATTCAATATGTTTAAAGCGCTCTTAAAGCATAAAGGCTACTCTCAGCAGAAATAATTTTTACTAGGTTACGCACAGCAGAAATACTTTCTGACTAAATAATTAAATCAAAGTTAAGTATTATATATTTTCATATTTGATGCAGCTGGAAAATAATCATTGTTTCTAAAACATTTTATTGAAATAAATTACGAGTCAGAGTTCTAAAATAATAAGAATTTTAATCATTTATGTAGATAAAGGATCTCTCGCTTCAATATGTGCAAGTGAAAATATTTATTGTATTTGCCCAAGAATTAAAGCTTAAAAATATGTAAGTTCCTTTATATATATATTTACTGCTACATCTTAAAGTTGTGTTATTTAAATTGCTGATTGAACTGCCAACACATTCCTTAGGCGGTTCACATATTTATTTAAATAATTAAAACATTTTATTCATAGTCTTTAACTCCGTAAAGCCCTGAATAAATAAATCGATTTAAAATTGAAAAGCTTGGCAGCAGATGCTTCGCTTCGCCTTGAAGTATGCTACATATTTTGGCCATCGATAGCGGTCTCTGCCGCAAAATTCAACATTTTAATTGTAGAAAAGTGGGGGAAGGGGGGAAACATAAACAAGGAAACAGGAAAGAGCCAACGGCTAAAATCGGCACAGGGATTTATGCGTAATTTATGCCCTTCGTTGAGGGCCAGCATTTCAAATTGCATGCACCGCAGCTTGCAGAATTCTATTACAAAATATTTGATTTTTCGCAACTCTCTTGCAGATATCGATTGGCCCAACTATCATGATGATGCGCATTTCGGCGGCAAGGCAGCACAAATTAAAATCAAATTTTAAGGGCAAGGGCGCACATTAACAAGCCAGCTGTGGATAGTTCGAGCTCCATTTGCATACGGCAACTGCACGCAGCCGTTGAGTTGAGTTGAGTCTGGAAACCCCAATCCCCGGGCAGTCAGTGGAAAGCATCGGTGTAGCATGTCAAGTGGACGCAGTGCCCGCCTCCCAGCCACACCCACCCAGACCGCCAACAACAAGCACCGGGCGGCAGCAGCAGCAGCAGCAGCGGCGGCAGCGGCAGCAGCGGCGGCGTCCGGAGAGCCCAACAGCAACAGCATGATGCAGTACGGTGGAATCGGTGGCACCGCAGTCCCAACCTCGGCCGGCACAGCTGCAACCTCGGGCCTGGGAATGAGTGGCGGCGTTGGCGGCGGCATGAACCTGGGCAGGAGCATGGGCATGGGCGGCGGCATGAACCTGGGCATGGGCGGTGCCATGTCTTCGATGGGAACCGGAGCTCAGTACAATCTGCACGGCAGCAGCATGAGCAGCAGCTGTGAGACGACAAGCGTGGAGCGGATACCAGTGGACACCATCGATGCCCTGGGACCAGAGCTGGCGGTGGCCACATCACAGGTCCTGGAGAATCTGTCCGAGAACGAGCGGAAGATGATCATCGAGGTGCTCAACCGGGACGAGTCGGTGCGGCAAAGGGACGCCACCAGAATGATGTGAGTGAATTGCTTTCTATATTCATATTTTTAACTAGCAAGATTCCTTCGGTAGACGGGTTATGCGATGATGTGAAGGTTATATTATAAATACTTCTAGTTTATCATTTTATAAGACTAATTTGGATCTTTAGAAGTATTTATTTAAAGTTTCCTTAACTGTATTTTAAAGTTTGCCATGGGTAAAAATGTTATAAACAGGAATTGTCAAGACCTTTTGTTTAATTTGCGACAATGAAACCAAGTTTCAACCTGAACTTCAACACCTTTTACTGATTAGCTATTTGCCGTATCATCCATCGCATTTCCCCCCACCGAAAGGTTTTTCCGGTTGCTATTCTCTCTTAGCTTTACTTTTTTCGTAAGTTTAATCGAAACTCGTCCCAGAAGAGGACTGCTACATTGCACTTTAGCAACTAAGTTGGGTGTTTTTTTTTCCCCCTAACTGAGCTCAGCTTTCCCTTGTTTTCTTAATTAAATCTGCCAGGAAGAAAAAATACGTATTTTTTGGCAGACAATGCACTTGCTTTGGCAGATGCTAATGCACTTGGAACAAGCTTTTTATTGACTGCAAAAACTGTGGCGAGGCAGAGTGGCTTTTCCCTTCAGGACTTCGCCCGTCGGCGGAAACGCACGTATCGCACATTTGGAGACCGCAATTTATGGCCGGCTTGGCTCGGCCCGGGCTTTGGACTCTGAACACCGACCGGATTCCGGCGAAGTCCTTTGGATCGGGATAGACCCGTGCACGTATCCGTGTGCGAGGGCTTACCTGGCGGCACTCGGGCGACAAATCACGCGCGTCTGCCCCTGGCATTCATCCTTGCCAGTCGGCGGCGAGTCCCGCTTGGCTTGGCATCGCATCGCTAACCGGGTGTTCGCAATTGATATGCCGCGGAAAATTGTTCTCCGTTTTCGAGGACAGCGTCTTGTTGTTCTACGTGTGCACAGTGAGCACTGCCTTTGGAGAAAGACTAAAGGAAAATGTGCTCCTTGAAAATGTACCCACTAAAATAAGATCAGATTAAAATACAACTATAAATTAGAGACACATTTCTTGCTTTATAAATTTTTGTAAGCTAAATATTTGATTTCGTATAATCCTTTGAAGTGAGAGCTTACTGCCATTTTCAGCAGGACAGAGAACTCCTCGTTTAGGCGAATTATTCCCCTTTCCCTGCTTTTGAATTTCTCGGGGGCCCTCGGTCGAGAAGCAGCAGTACTTCGTGACCCTGGGGCTATATTGTTTGTTGTTCTAGTTCCAGGGCTTTCCACCCGCCTGTAATGCGTCGTTAGGCGGAGCTGTGGACAGGTGGGGAAGGGCGAAGATCCGAGTTTTATGCTGCATTGGCATTCAAATAACTGGAAAGTGTTTTCATTGTCACGCCGGAGCTGCCACAAAATGGAAAGCAATTTTATTGTCCTCCTTTTCTATTTTCCCCCGCCCAGTCGCTCGTGCGCGACATTCGGCATTCGTTGTCAGTACACTCGTACACGTTTTTCCTTTTAGACAATTATTTTTAAGGCCTACGACGAATCGATACAATGCGTCCGTCCGCATCACCTTGACGACGATTTAAGCCTCGCAGCATTGAAATTTTCTCAACTTTTGGACGCTGGCAATGAGAAAAAGTGAAGACAAAACCCATTGAATTTCTTTTGGCGAAAAAGAAATCGATAACCCAAAACCCGATGGAACGGGACAGCATTTTCCTAGTGCATAATTAATTAATTTTACGATTCTTTTTGCAAAGCAATCACAGCGAAGGCACTTAAAATTTATGAGGACCATTAATGACTCCGCGTGTTATGGGGACTTTTATCGTGATTACAGAGAAAGAAATGAATGAAACGAAAGTCTAAATTAATATATTAAGCAAAATAAATATCTAAGCTATGAGAAGAAACGTACCCTCTTAAAACATAAAATATAAATAAATTAAAATCATATGAAATACTGCTGTTTGCAGTGTACTACGAAGTACTTTTGCCCTTTGGTTAAGTTATTACATTGTAATGACGTTATTTTGCGGCTCACATATACAACATATAAACGATTCCACTGGCCTTGCCAACACGAGTAATCTGAGCACATAAATCCCTTCCGCCGGCAACAAAGTTGCCTCCCGCCCACGCCCACGCCCACGCCCCCTGGTTCGATTCCTTTCCCTTAACTTGGCTCATTTGGCGGCTTTTGCGCCTTTCAGTCGCCCTGATTGCTTAATCATGTCGGCCACTGTTGTGGCGGAAATAGCTAAATTGAAAAACGCCGTTGGAAATTGGCGAGAGGAAATGCCCGGCAGCTATTGGGTCACATGTGGCAGGTCCAGCCATGTCCCCAGACCTTGGGTGGACATCGACACAGCTTGGGGCAGCGTGTGATGCTTTTATCGCCAAGTCGCTCAATAGAAATGCAAAATGCCTAATGTTTGTGGCCTTACAACAATTCTGTTTTTGCTAATGCTAAAATTATGCAATTTTTTTACAAATAAATTACATACATTACCAAGAAAGAATATATCTATTATTACGTAAGTTTATATAGCTTTTGATACTATGTTATTAACCAACCGCGAGTTGCCCCTTTTCTGAGGAGTCAACGTTGGAATCAAAGTGATTTCCTGCTCGCTGAACGGTCGTCTATCTAGAAATTTCATCTTCTGGGGCCATGGACCAGCGCTTTTTCTCTTTGCTGCTGCAAAAGTCCTGATATCCCTAAAGTGCAAGAAGGTCCTTTACTCAGAACGCTGTGTGCACCTGTTAAGGCTCTAGCTCAGATATAAACTTGAATTAAAGTTAAATTGTATTCTCAGAATACATTGAAAGAATCTTCCGAGATTTTTTGTAGTTATTTCAAAAAATTTCACAGTTAATCTTAAAAGGTTCAAGTTAGTAAATTTTTAAGTAAATTTAAGCTTTGATAGCTAGCTTGGCAGCAAAAGCAGCACACTTACTTCATTTCCGTTAACACACACACAGATAGCCAGCCGGAGCAATACGGGCTCAGACACCGACACGTACTGCTGAGAGTGGCAGCAGGATGCGGAGGAATACACATTCATCTAGCTAATAACACTGATAATGTTGGTAATACTTGTTGAGTAAATTAAATCTAATGGAGCGCTCGTTCATCATTTGCCGGCGCAGAGCGAACTTAATTAAATGTTTTCCCAACAAATGCTTGCCGCATTTCGCCTTCCACGGCTTTCCAATGGGAAAGCTACACAGTAATTTCCTAATAGATTATTCTTGTGAATATATAAAATAAGAAATTTTTAAGAAAGTAAGAATTTAAACTACTAACTTTTAAAATTACATTAGTTTAGATTCTTTCAAAGTATACACAAAAAACAATTGTCTCTCCAGAAAGATTATAAATATTTGTATTTAAACATATGTCCTGTCTTATGTTTAAATTAGCAGCATTGCGAGAATGTGTTTTGGTTAAGATATCATAAAAGAGAAAAAATTAATTACTATTTATCTAAAGGAAAATATTTTTTATCTGATATTTAAAGAGAAAAGATTTAGTTTTTTTCTATGACTGAATATATTTGAATACAGTAAAAAGTTTAATTTCTTTGAGTTAAGTGTAGAAATACAGAGAAAAAGCCAAAGGCCAAACTATGGTACTTTGACTGGCTGCGCCGCAGCATTTCTGTAATTTTTGCCTTAGCCGTGGCTTTACTTTGTGCCGGCGTGTTCTGGTTGAAGCATTTGACTTGATAATGTCGTTGATTACTTTTAATTATAATTTCGCTGCTAGGCTACGAGAATCACTGCTCATCTGCCATGCGGACATGCTGACGGCCAACTTCCACTTTCCGGCGATGGCCATCAAAATGAACCCACTGAAAACTTTTCGCCTGGTCAGCTGCTGTCTCTGCTGGAAGGCCTGCGAAAGCCCTCGGTTGCCATGGAATAACTACCTGCCTTTTATTACACCTGCCTTTATGTGTTTTGCCTTCAGCCGGCAGCTTAATTGGCCGCTTAACGCCCACTCATCGCCGGGGATGGGCTCATTAGGTGACACCGGGCCCGACCCCGATGACCTCAGAGGAGGAAGGCAGAGGCATCTGCCTCGGTCGTCTTTGATTTCACTTCATTTGATACTCCTCTTAAGGGCGCCTCTTATGTGCAAGTGTGCCGTGTCTACATGCCCGCACATCCTCGGGAATCTGCAATTTGCATGCAAATTACAGGGAAGGTCCCGCGGCGATTCTGTGCGTAATTAATGCCACACATGGCATATGTTTTGCCAGGAATTTAAGCAAACATAAAACAATGACTGGCGGCAAGTATTCCCAAAGCGCCCAGCCGCATGGCCAGCAATAATTAAATACAATTTGAAAATGCTATCCAGCAATTATGATATATATTTGTCAGTGCCGCATGTCAACCATTACCGCCACTCATTGTTGTATGTAACTGCACTCAAAACTCCACCGCACCTGGGGGCATGTGAAAATGTTTTCTACACGAATTCACACGTAAGTGAAAACCCTGTGCTCGGTTGCCGGATATTGGACACTCTGTGGGTGCAAAAAACACGAAAAAAGCTTGCTGCAAATCCACAAACTAACCAGGTCTGTTGGATTTTTTTATCTATTGTCCAAGCTGATTTGAAATGAAACACAAAAAATTAAAATCAATTAGTTTTGTCCGAACTTTTGAACATGAAAAGTTATCGCATGCCAAGTGGCTTTTCATTTTCTATGGCTTAAAGGCATTTAGTTAAATGGATTCCCATACGCTGACTTGCTATCTTTGTGACATGGTTTATCGGCAACTTAATTTAATAATCATCGGAGTGCAAATAATTTAACAACTTTGTTGGGTTCTATCAAAGAATTTTGCAAAACAGTTTAAATATATTAAACAGCTTGTTGCTGAAAACCAAGAAGTAATAATCTTTGCCTACTCTTTTTATTTAGAAATGGCATCTTTTCCAACGTATCTTTCACTTTCCCGCCTTTTCGCACATCAATCACTTAGCTCATATGCCACCTTGCAGAGTATAAATATGCAGCTAATGCATTTAGTTTGGGAAACATTCGCAATTCACGCGAACAGAGTCCCAAAACAGGAGAACAGTGAGAACAAGAACAATGCCTGGCCTCTCCGTCTGACTTTCTCATACGTAATTAGGCTGATAGCGGGCGACGTCGCCGATTCCGTGGCATTCCGTCTAATGATAATGCGAGAAGGGCGCATCAGGTAGCAGTATCTCGCTGCCCTCGTGCTCGTACCCCCGCCTGGCTATCTCAGTGTCTGAGTATCTGAGCAACTGAAAGGCAAAGTATCTGAGAGGGAGAGAGCAGTGGTGCACTGTGAGGGAATAAACCTAAAGGCTGCTTTACTATTTTATATCCAATAAAATTTTAAGGAATCTTTAAAATTGTTAAGAATTTACATAATATTTAAAACTACTACTTGTATATACTTTGTTTACAACAGAAGGCCAAAGAATACTTTGATTGAACTTGAGGCTTGAAGGAACTTATCAAAGATCAAAGCTAAAATTAGGAGGGTAAATCTCAGTAAATCTCTTAAACTTACTGATTTATCGCCCGATTTCGCCCACTGTGCGTCGAATGAGAGCTCGCTTTCAACCTGCTGCTTTCAACCGCGCGCCGCGCTTCAATCCCGAATCTCGGCGATCGACTCGACTCGACTCGACCCGACTTCCCCCAGCAAAGCAAAGCAGTCCGACTTCAGTCAACGAACGCGTCTCGATCCGAGCGAACGTCGCGCTTAGCTGCTAAAAGATACAACTCACCGCTGCCGTGTTTGTATCTCGGAGGTGTCTGTGTGTGAGCCAGTGTGAGTGCGCGATGAGATTGCCGGTTTAAGATTTGTGTTTTTCTACCTGTGTGTCGCCCGCAGAAGTGCTCTTTCTCGTGTCTTTCCATTCGGCTTTGATATCAGAATTATACACACCAATACGAAAAGTATCTGGCAGATACGCAGCAAGCCGCA
>VNJR01006654.1:0-11263 GCA_008042585.1 Drosophila punjabiensis
CCGGATCTCTCTCCCGAACTCCAGATGCAATATCACATTCGACAGATGGCTTTGAAGCTCACAGCGAACTCCATGTACGGTTGCCTGGGCTTTGCACATTCCCGATTCTTTGCCCAGCATCTGGCGGCCTTGGTCACACACAAGGGCAGGGAGATTCTCACAAACACCCAGCAGCTGGTGCAAAAGCTGAACTACGATGTGGTCTATGGAGACACCGACTCCCTGATGATCAACACCAATATCACGGACTACGATCAGGTCTACAAGATAGGCCACAGCATCAAGCAGAGCGTCAACAAGATGTACAAGCAGCTGGAGCTGGATATCGATGGAGTCTTCTCTTGTTTACTTTTGCTGAAAAAGAAGAAATATGCTGCCGTCAAGTTGAGCAAGGATTCAAAGGGTAACCTCAAGCGGGAACAGGAGCACAAGGGCCTGGACATTGTCCGTCGCGATTGGTCCCAGTTGGCTGTGATGGTCGGCAAGGCGGTGCTCGATGAGGTGCTTGCCGAGAAGCAGCTGGAGGAAAAACTTGATGCCGTTCATTCGCAGTTGGAGAAAATCAAAAATCAAATAGCAGAAGGTGTTGTCCCGTTGCCTCTCTTCGTTATCACCAAGCAGCTGACACGTGCTCCTCAAGAGTATGCCAATAGTGCCTCCTTACCCCATGTCCAGGTGGCACTTCGCATGAATCGAGAGCGCAATCGTCGTTACAAAAAGGGCGACATGGTGGACTATGTGATCTGTTTGGATGGCACCACAAATGCCGCCATGCAGCGGGCCTATCACATGGACGAGCTGAAAAGCGGCGGCGGCGGCGAAGAGAAGAAGCTACGTTTGGATACAGACTACTATTTGGGACATCAGATCCATCCGGTGGTCACGCGCATGGTGGAGGTGCTCGAGGGTACCGATGCCAGTCGCATTGCCGAGTGTCTGGGCATGGATCCCACCAAGTTCAGGCAGAATGCACAAAGGTAGGAGCATATATTTCCCTTTCAAAAGTTACCCAAACTTACCTGTCTTTTCATTCTTTTCCCCAGAACCCAGCGCGAGATCACCGAGCAGTCGGAAGGTGAATCCCTGCTCAAGACCACCCTCCAGCTGTACCGCCTGTGCGAGCCCTTCCGCTTCCAGTGCATGGCCTGCAAGACGGAGCAACTGATGGCCACGGCCTATCGACCGGGAGCGAATAACTCACATGTTCCCGTGCTGCAACAATGCTCAAATACCGAGTGCCAGACTCTACCCATTCAGTATTTGGCTAGCGTACGCAATCAGTTGCAGCTCACGATCCGGCGACATGTCAAAAGATTCTACAAGAATTGGCTGGTGTGCGATCATCCCGATTGCAACTACAATACACGCACTCACACTTTGAAGAAGGAGATGCGGCGACCATTGTGCCAAAAGTGCAAGAGCGGCAGCCTGTTGCGTCAGTATACAGAGCGGGACCTGTACAATCAGCTCTGCTACCTGCGCTTCATGTTCGACCTAAATAAGCAGCAGTTGCAGCAACAAAAAGGTAAGTGAAAAGTTAAGGAAATTAAAGAAGAATTTTTTTAGTAAATTAAATTATTATTCAGCCACCTTGACGCCAGAGCTGGAGCAGGCCTACCAGCTACTGTACGAAACGGTGGATCAGCAACTGCAGACCTCCTCTTATGTGGTCATCTCGCTAAGGAAACTCTTTGGTCGATCACTCGCTTTGATGGCTCTGCAGCCGGCAAAGCCCAAGGTCCATAACGAATTGATAGCCAGCACTTTGGCCGATGTCTAAGGTGTGTTTTTTTAATTAATTAATTATTTAACTAGCCTTTGTAAAGCCGCAATTTGGTTAATAAATTCTACAAAACGTTATAATTATTTAATAGCTAGATGAGGTGTGTGGAAGAAACTTTTCGAGGGGAAAGTAACGAAAGGATTCGTTGAAAATATCCGTAAATGCAGAGCTCACCAGCTCGTTAATCATGGGTTTGATGAAGGGCAGTCCAAGCTGCCACATACTATTGATTACTCCATCCGCCAGTTGGTTCAGAGGCTGCCCCTTCAACAGGTTTTCAATGTGCAACTCCATGCCACCTATGCGATCCACCTCCACGTGCACCTTGATGAGGGAGCCGGGGTCACCAATGCGACGCACGCTGGTGGTTTGACTGGAAATTTAAAAGTAATTAAAAATGAAATAAAATTATTCCAACTCCTAAGCTCACCTGTAGTCATAGAGCGTCAAGTTCCAATGACCTGTCCGGCGCATCTCCTTGCCCAGCATTTTGGCCGCAAACTCATACTCGCCCTCGAGGCTCTTCTCTGGAAAATACTGGGCATAGACTATGCGTCGGTCCTCGGGGTCGGCATGGAACTTGGTCACCTCGGACCGTGACCAACCGAACTCGGAGACATTGCGCAAGATCAGCCGAAAGCTGCCAATGCCCTGGGAGTCACCTCGCCTCAGCTCCACATAGGTACAGTGATGTGGATCAAAGGGCTTGATATTGTAATCGGGCACACCTTAAAAAACAATATGGCAATCCTATGTTTAACTTAGTTTTTATTATGCAATCAAATCACTCACTCACCTGTTGTGAAGTAGGCCCGCAGATCGTTAAACACCTGCCGCATGCACTCGTTGTAATCGTCACTCCCGCTTTGACAGCGTCCCAGTAAGTGCCTGAGATCCTCATCTATATCGATCTGACTGGAGGCGTCTGCCAGGTGATGGGCAAAGAGGAAGATCACCATCAGGTAGACCAAATGCCTGACACAGTTAGAGGACCATTGCAGCGACATATTCGCAGTGCTTGGCGGTGAAGTCTGTTAATAGCAAAAGCAATGTTTTAGTTGTATGTAGTTTAGTTTATGTCTTGGCTCGCTTTTGTTTATATTTAATTATTTACTTGTGTATTTATTGTTTGTTTGTGTTTTTCTTGTAGGCATCAAGCGCCGCCGGTTTTTGCTTAAATGTTGTCCTTGATTTTTGCTTACACTTACAGAAAATATTGGTAAATTTAAAAGGGAAATCTAAATTATCTAAAATTTAGATTGGTTGCTCAAATTCCGAGAAAACCTTCATTTTGCGGCAGTTATTTGCGAGCTATGATCTAAATAGTTTAATTATTAATACAATAACTTCTTCTAATATTGTTTTGCTTAGTTTTTTTTTTTTATCGGGTACAACCTATTAATTGGTTTTAATTTATTTACAAAACTTTACACCAATTTCCGCATCTTACAGTTTGACAGCCACTCGAAGACACTTTTACTTTAGCGGAAAACAAGTTTTGTTATTATCGGTCAAGTGTCTAGTGAGTGGGTTCAGTTACTGTTACTATGCAATAGATTTATTTGCACTATTATTTGTTTAAATTTACTTTGAATACTTGCACTAATATTTATTTAAATTTAGTTTAAATACCTCTTTATATATTTCAGTTCAATTACTGTTACTATGTAAATATGTATTTGCACTAATATTTATTTTAATTTCATTTTAAATATTTCAGTTCAGTTATTGTCACTATATAATTGATTTATTTGCGCTAATATTTATTTAAATTTCATTTAAATAACTTCTTAAATATTTATATATGCTTTTTAATTAATTTGTAATTTGCAATTCTAATTTATGATTTATTTACTTTTAAATAAACTTTTAAAATTAGTTTCCAGGTTATTTCAAGGTTGTTAAGTGCATGATCCCTTGAATATGTTAGCTGCCTTCAAGCTTATTGTTACATTCTGTTTTTATATTTGGTTTAAAAATATTTTTACCAAGTGTTCGTCACTATACTTTTATTAGATATCTTTGCATAATTTTGAACTATATTTTTTCAGCGTGTCTCTATGGTAAAAGTATTTAAATAAAACCTTTAATATACTCTCTGGGCTTAATGACTTCTTATGATTTTTTCGAATTTTTAAGCACAATTTATCAGTAGAATAATTATTTTTGAACAAATTTTATTAAATCTGTAGAATAATTATGTTTTAACAAATATTATTAAGTCGAAAACACTTTTTTTAAGCTGCATTTCAAAAATGGAACAGTTTTTCGATATTATTTTGAATTTATCACTAAATTATATTGTTTTAAGGGAATTTTATTTAAGATTGTTTTAATTGTACCCATAGAATTCAGCATTATATTTTTTAAACGCTAACAAAGTGATTCTCACGAAAAAGAAGCAACAAATAATTCTATTATGTTTATAGGATTTCATACTTATTTTTGCCAAATCTCTATTTTTTCCACACCAATTTCGGTTTGTTATTATTTTAAAAATTTTGTAAGAAAAAACCCTTAGCTTGGAATCTTCTTTCCATATCCGAACAATGATTTTTCTCATGTCTTCTTTTCAAAACAATTCCATCTTCATGCCGCATGTTTGGTAATCTTTTTGTCTGCTGCCTGCACTTGACCTCTTTAACGAAGGCGACACTATTATTACTTGTCTAAGCACTGCAGCAAATAACCACAAAAGATAACTACCAAAAACATGTGGAAATGACAACACTTTTAAGGGCCTTTTGGGCAAACGAAAGACTTGAATAAGACACAAACTTGCGGGTGCGAACAGCCACTTTTGTTTTCATTTAGACATTCACTCATGCAACACAAACGCAGCAGCAGCAACAACAATAACAACTAGCTGCAACTTATAGTATGATAAACATTTGGCAATTGTTGTTCACTTTAGCGGCTGCAATTGCATTGGCCAACGGTCAGTGGCTGAGGAAACAAGTTAGTACATAGAGTAGCTCAGGTTAGTTGGGCAACAACCCCCGAGTTGGACAGTCACTCCTCCGATATTTACATTTTCTTTTTGTTTTGTTTTTTAGGGTCGCAATTCCAATGGGGAACTCGGGCAACACTCCCTCTCTCCTCCTCCGTAGGCAAAACACGCACAAATATTCAAGAATAATAATAAATAATTTTTTACAGTTAAGTGAGCTAAATACGCGACGTGTGATTCAGGCGAGCTGCCGAAGCTAACTGACCAAAATGTAAAGACTTTCGCGCTGAGACGAAAAGTAACAGAAACCCGAAAAGAGCTTCCACCGAAAAAGGCCACAAAAATAGCCGGAAAATATGTTTGAAAGCCGCATAATGGAGCCCGGGAGCAAGCAACTCCCAAGCTTTGTCAACTCGCATTCAAGTTTATTTTTTTACATCCTCGGATGGGTCGGTCGCGGATCGCGTTTCCTCATTTATCGACTTCACCCACAAAAGCGGAGCAAACAGTCGTAAATCACCTGTTTAAATCATTCATAAATATTTTAAGAAGCGTCTACAGTGTTTTTTTTTGGTTCAATTGGGAGACTTAAGTATACTCTTTCAAGAAAAAATAAAAATAGAAAAAGGAGCTTTATATATTTTTAATTATTATTTATAATAAAATTATTTGTTTATTATACCCTTGCAGGGTATTATAATTTCAGTCAGAAGTTTGCAACGCAGTGAAGGAATCATCTCCGACCCTATAAAGTATATATATTCTTGATCAGCGTCAACAGCCGAGTCGATCTAGCCATGTCCGTCTGTCCGTCTGTCCGTCCGTCTGTCCGTCCGTCTGTCCGTCCGTCTGTCCGATTATACGCGAACTAGTCCCTCAGTTTTGAAGCTATCTGAATGAAACTTTGCAGATAGTCTTCTATATACTCTCACTCGTACATATGTCGGAACGAGCCGGATCGGTCAACTATATCATATAGCTGCCATACAACCGATTCGTAAAATTGTTGAAAAAAAATTATAACTTCACTGTTTTTTAATATATCTTGATCAACTTTCGGTTATCAGCTTTATATATTGTTTCAGATTTTTGGATTTAATTTTATAAAAATCGGACTACTATATCATATAGCTGCCATAGGACCTGTATTGGAATTTTCAGAAAAAAAATTATAGCTTCGTCAGTTTTCAACATAATTTCTTCTACTTTTAGATACTAGTATTTCATATTTTTTCAGAATTTTGTTGTAAATTTCATAAGAATCGGACGACTATATCATATAGCTGCCATACAAAGGATCGGTAAATGTGGAGGAAAATTATATTTTACTTAACATGTAAAAATATAAGATGTAAAAAATAATGTAAAACTGTAAAAATTGTATGTATATAAAAATATTTCATATTATATTATATTGGTGTAGATTATAATTTATACAATTGGAATCTGCAAGGGTATACCAACTTCGGTGTGCCGAAGTTAGCTTCCTTTCTTGTTTTTTAATCTATTCAGTCAAAATATTGCAGAAAAAATATAAGAAAGGAAAAAGGAACTGTCCAAATCATACATAAATATTTATTTTATAATCTACAACGATTTTTGATTCAATTTTGGAGGCTTAAGAATACCCTTTCAAGAAAATATAAGAAAGGAAAAGGGAATTTTATATTCTTAATTGTTGTTTATAACAAAATAATTTGTTTATTTGTTAATCTATTTAAAAAATTTCGGTTAAAATATTGCAAAGAAATATAAAAAAGGAAAAAGGAATCTATTTAAAAAATTTCGGTTAAAATATTGCAAAGAAATGTAAAAAAGGAAAAAGGGATTTCGTATTCTTAATTGTTATTCATAACAACATTTTTTTGTTTATTTGTTAACCTATTAAAAAATGTTAGGTAAAAATATTGCACAAAATGAGATGTCCTTAGGACTATTAACATTTTTTCTTTTAGAGAAATTTAATTGTTTTTATTATAAATTAACATCACATTTGTAAAACTAAATAATAATTCTCTCAAATAATTAATTCTTATTGAAAATTTTACTTGAGGAAAGCTCTTTTCTCAGTATTCATTTTCTATATCATTAAAGCTAAAATGTTTAAAAGTTTTTAAATATTTAAGTTTTATTAAAATAGATTTTTTGTAATATTTACTTTTTAAGAAATTGAATTGTTTTTATTATAACTTGCGTCACATTTTAAAACCTGAATAATAATCACATCAAATATTAATTTCTTATTAAAAATTATACTTGGGATAACCTATTTTCTCAGAATTAATTTTCTATATCTTTAGAGTTATTATTTTTAAGAGTTATTCTTAACAATTATAATTACAAGTAAATCCTTAATAATAATTTAATAACTCCCTACTTTACCCTAAGTTTCCAGCTATTACCGGTCATTGCTGACCGAAAAGTGATCTGAATTTAATTAGGCAAGCCCAACATCCGCCTATGGCTATTATTTATTTCGTCTGAATGTTTCAAACCAAGTACTCAATGGCACCAGCAGCAGCATTCAAGTTCACGGAGCTGAATAAATTGAGGCTTCACTTGATTGACTACTGCGCGTGCTCGACACTCACCTGAAAAATATGGCGATTGACAGAAAATCTGACGACGGAGATTATATGGACGGCTTTTTGCCAAATGGATCCCGCAAGGTTGTGCAGCCTCAGTTGTTATTGTTGTTATTTTGCTGATTGCGATTTAATGAAAGGACAAGGCCATCATTTACAGCAATTAAAAACGGGGCTGGAAGTGTACTCTAAAGTGCTTTAAGAAGTTTAAGTGACAACACAAATTAGGCTCATTAAATGCTTTAGTTTCGGTTTAAATTACTTTATTATATTGCCATTTAACAGTTAAAAATTTGTTGTTTTTTAATATAGTTTTTTTAAGTAGTACAATATAAAGAAAGAGTTAAAGGAAAGGTGAATTCAATGCACTTAAAAAGTTCGCTTACCGCAATTTCATTTAATTCATTTTTATATCGAAGGTAAAATATTATTTATTTTGTACGTTTTATTTTTCTAATAGATTTTGTTTTCAATTTGATTTTTATATTTTACAGTGGAATTGGAATTGACTTTACAAAATAGTTCTTTATCGTGGTAATATGGCTTTTTTAAGTTTTATTTTAATTTCATTTTTTTTGCAGGATTAAGTTTTTCTTTGTTTCTCATATAAAATTAAAATCCCCTTAAATCAAAAATTCCATCAAAAAAGAAAAGGAAATGAACAGAAACTACACTAAATTAATTTCATCTTTTCAGCTTTATATTTTTTACGTCAATAAATTACGTTTTTGATCACTTACGTTGTTCGATTACGTTCTTAGCAAAGTTTCCAACCATTTTTCATACATTGTCTCAGCAAACAATGCTGCCCATTTTTCCGAAGCCAATGCTGCCAGTGCTGCCCCATTAACAGCGATCAGCATCCAGTGCTGCCCATTTAACAGCGATCAGCTGCCAGTGCTGCCCCATTAACAGCGATCAGCATCCAGTGCTGCCCATTTGCGCATTTCAGCACCCAATGATGCCAGAAGCTCCGAATTTCAGCACCCAGTGCTGCCCAAAAAAACTGAAAAAAAAACAAAAGCCGTTAAATTTAATTTCTATTTTCATTTCACTTTGTCTTTTCAACCGGAAAAATGGCGCAAGAGCGAAGCATTTTTTTCTTTTTTAAACGAAGCTCTTTTTAAGTTTTTTGTTTCTAATTTGTTTCTAAAAACCGTCAAATATAGCAGACAAAAAGCTAAATTGACAAAGCTTTTGATAAGCTTTTTTTTTGTTAGATATAGCCTGAAATAAGCTAAGCTGTCAGCACTGAACCAAAACAATTGTTTATTATTATTTAGCCGCTAAGTTTACGTTAATTAAACTAATAGTTATGGAAGTGGAATTCAGCAAGGACAACTTTCTCCTGCCGGAGATGAAGTACGAATGTGAGTACATATTCGAGTTACCAAGAAATCCACCTGTTGCTAAGTATTTCATCATATTTGCAGACTTGGACCACACCGCCGATGTGCAGTGAGTAATACAACAACAATAACAACAAAGGCGCTTCGGCGACCATGTGGATTAGGGTGGTTCACTGTTTTTAAAAGAGTTGAAAATAATAGGCAAAGAAAATAATAGAATTAGGATTTTTCTTCTTAAAATGTATTTTTTTTTTAATTGTAGTTTTTTAACTCATAGCTAGATGTGGCTTATATCTAGCAGTATAATGCTTATTTAAAACGATAAAAAACAGGTCATTATTATTTTATTTTTGTATTTTATTATTACAATATTTATTTATCTTTCAATTTAAATTTTTGTTAAAAATAATTAAGACTAATGAAGTCATGAACATTTTTCACAAGATCCAAAAGAAAAAAAAAATGTTTACTAATTTTCTCTAATTGTAATATTTCAATAATATCCCGGCAAATCAAATTTTTTCTAGTATATGAAAGAAAAAGCAAAAAAAAAATATTTAAATCAAGTAAATGTGAAAAATTTACCTAACAATTCTAACCTATAAATCAACTAAAATAATAAAATAGATACTTTTTAATAGTTTAAAATTAAACCGACGCTAGTGGCTAATGGTTTTTTGAATACATTAAAATACTTTTTATAAGTTTTCAATATTTGATTTTTAAGTAAAAAAAATTCTTTAACAATTCGTTTTTTTTTTTTTCTATATAAAATACAAAATAATTTACAAACTATATTCATTAAGCGTTGGGAAAATCAAAATTTAATAGCAAAATACGGTTCTAAAATTCCTCTTATTAGTCAGTCTCAGTTTTTACTTTGTTTTCACTTGTTTATATTGTCTTATGAATATATAAAAAGATAATGTTATCTATTATAAATGATAAATTATATTATTATTATATATTATAATTTATATAATTTCCTGTAATAAAGATAATATTATATTTTCTTTACTTTCACTTACAGACTTCACGGCTGGGGAACGAGTCTAAAGGAAGCCTTTGAACAATGTGGCGTGGCCATGTTCGGATACATGACCGAACTGGAGTACGTGTCCGTGGAGCAGTGCTTCGAGATAGAAGCGAAGGGTGATGATCTGGAGGGATTACTGTTCCACTTCCTCGACGAGCTGCTGTTCCTCTTCTCCGCCGAGCCATACTTGGTGTGCAAAAAGTTGGAGATCACCAAGTTTGATGTGGAAACGTTCGAGATCTCGTGCCGGTGCTATGGTGAACCCTTTGAGCTGGGAAAGCATCCCCAAGGCACCGAGGTGAAGGCAATCACATATTCGGCAATGCAAATTGTTCAGGACACGACGGCCAACCACTACGAGGTGTTTGTCATAATTGATATTTGATATTCAGCAGCTCCGATCGTATGGAATTAAATGTGACTTGTTTTGTTTCCACCCCTTTGCCTTTACCTTTGCCTGAGTCCATTAATCATAAGTGAAATGCCAAAAAAAATAGCTGCATAAGCCCCGAAAAATCTGCAATATCTCGTGCTGCGACTGCATCCCTTCAGAAGGATGACTTATCAAGAAATCACTCAATCGTGCGGCTGCAAATGCAATTAGGACTGGCTTTCTGCTCACCAATCAACATTTTTACCCCTCTCTGCTCCTGTTCTTGTTTTTTTTTTTTTTGTGAACTTTTCACGTACCCTTTAATTTTTTTTTGCCACGGACTTTGTGAATTGGCAATGCGTTGGATTCCCAGACAAGCGCCGAAATTGTTGTCCTTTCCCAAGACCGCAGTTCAATGCACTTTTCAGTTGCACAACCTTCAAGGGAGTTGGTCCAAAATGCAAAGGATTCTTCGTACAAAAAATCAAGTGAGATATGAATAAATTATTAATTTATTAAATTATGCAAGAATAACCGAAAAATCAAGGAAGATGGATGATGTTTGCGAGAGAGTTTAAATGATTAACGAATTTTATAACTAAAGCAGAAAAAATAATATTTGGGATAAGAATTTAAAAAATATAAATGTAATAACCGAAGTTTGTATACAAAACAACATTTATTTTAATTCCAAGAAATTTCGTATGTTAGTTTTTATTTCAGTTTTGAAAAGAAAATGATTTTTTGATAAAAAGGTCAATATATAGTCATTATTCTTAATGTTAGAAATGGAATGGTAATAAACAGTAATTTAAAAACAACTTTACTGTGAATTTAACTAAGGATTTTTCGATAAGTCGCTCGCCTGACATCAAAAAGTTGACTTTAACAAAGAATAATTATGTATAATTATGAATAATTATAAAACTAACTAAATTAACCGATTACTTTTCACACCTGTTAGATTTACAAAAAAACCGTAACGGGCCTCGGATTCAATCAAAAATACTGTTAATACTATTCGCTTTTAAATCGATTACTAAGCACACTTTGCAACACTAGACAGGTGCAGGGACGATGTTCAGGTCTATCGATAACATCGGCGCCAACAGCTGTTTTTTGTTTATTCCGCTCTGTTTTTGTAAACAACAAAAAAACGTTTGCCGGGCGAACATCGAGTGCACATA
>VNJR01006655.1:0-24761 GCA_008042585.1 Drosophila punjabiensis
AAATACATTCTGCTTGGCTAGCTGGAAAAATACCACCTACTTCGACCATATCCGCCATAGCCACCATGGAAGGCCGATAGAATTTTGGGTATTAATATAATGGCTCCTATGCCCACCAGAGTGCCCAAGACCACGCCGCCCAGGTCGAGTTTGATGGGATTGTAGGCGGAGAGGCCAGTACCGCCTGGATAGCCCTGTGCACAGATTAATTTGATAAATTATTACGATATAATTCAGAATCATTCACACACATTCAGAGATCCATAGCCGGTGGTGTATCCCAGACGTTCCAGTCTATCTTTGGTGGAAGCTGTCTGCGGTTCACTGGGCTGCGTCTTGTTCTCGTTATAGTACGACCGATCTCGCTGGCCTTTGTCCGCATAGAACCTGAAAAGATCCGCCAAGAATGAGTATTATTTTTTGACTGAAAAGTGTATCCTACTTATGGCTCTCTTCGTATTTGGGAATGGCATTGGCGTAGGTCAGCAGCACCATAACTCCCAGCAGTTGGAAGACGACAATGTAATTTATATTCATCCTGATTATTGGTCGTATCCTTTGGCTTTTGAAGGGGTTTGTTTCTGTTTCTTGTAGTCCTCGATGTGGTCTTGGCAGCGTTTCCAGCGTCAAACTAATATTTCAAATGGCACAAACTCCACTATTTATAGGAGTTAACCAACAAAAATTCGAGCAATTTGTTCAAATTACAAAATGTCAAGCCAACGTGCAGATTTGAATGCCGTTTATGCCGGGTATTTGGGAAAAGTGAGGAAAGAAACCCATTCTACCACGACGACTCAGCAGTGAGCAGTGAGCAGGTGTTTGTAACCATATAGGCACTTACTATATGTGCCCGCGGCGGAGAAGGAGCATCATTGTATTTATGTCGCTGTAATGCGCAATTTTCATTGCATACTCAATTATTTAACGAAATTATCGCAGCCACGAAATGCCGAAAAACCACGCTTTGTGGGCGGAAAAATTGAGCAGCCATGCAGTGGAAAATATATAAAACAGTATGTTTATATGTACGTACTATTTATTTGTATCGAAATCGCGACTTAAGCCGGAGACACATGGAAGTGTTTGCACCTGCGAGACTTGCATCATTATGAGGGGCACTCGAGCAAAAGATTTCTGGTATTAAGTCACTGACTTTTCGTCGCTTCTTTTTTGGTAAATATTCAAAACAACCCTGAATATATATGGGTTTTCATTATTATTTACAACACAAGACATAAGATAAAATCTTTTACTATATTAGGATCTTCAAGATCCAGATCTTTATATGGGAAACTATACATTTAAAATGTATAGAAAAAATTGATAAAAAGAGTATATTTGTTAGTTATTTAACATATTAAAGATAATAAGAGATAGATGCTATCCCCTTTGACCTTCAAATTTCGTCATAAAATATATATTACTCAGAACAATAAATGTTTGTTTTCTTACTTCTAGTTGTAGAAAAAGTAAAAATATTAATTTACTGAAAATATGTTTAATTTGACCATGATCAAGATCGGTTCTTATTTATATGAGTTGACAGAACATTCGTAATAATAATAATAATATTCAACCAATTTATATGTATTTATATACACTAATAAAATATATTATTATTCTTATTTTAACATATTATTAATTGCAATTTATAGATGATATATTATCAACTTTTCGACGCCTTTTAAATATGTGAAACATTTTGGCAACAAATCAAATATTCTTATATATGTACTTAAAAGTATGTATGACCACTTAAGGTAATTACATATAGAAAATTTGTAATAAATTTAATGATCTGGTACCTCATTTTATTTATTAGTTTATTTTTTATTTTTTTTGAGTCTATTTTAATATTTACTTTTGATTTTTTTAGGCCTTGTTGTTGACCTTTTTAAGAAGTTTTTTTTCCCAGAATTTCATTGAATCCGTTGACACTGCGATATAGAGTTTTCATTGTACATGAAAAAATGACTTTAATATATTAAAATCCTAAAGGATTATGTTAAGATTGAATAGATTGTACTTTGGTTTTTGATTCATTACTCACTTAGCCTACAAATATTTTTGTTATTTTTAGTTAACGAAGATATATAAATAACTAACATAACAGAAATACTGTATTTATTGCCCACTTTATATTTAAAAATTGTTTTCATAGACAAATATTTCTTGAAATTAAAAATGTATGTGTTACTCTTAATTGACACAAAGAAATGATTTAAATTCGAAAACAGCGCTCAATGGCATATTTGTTCTCCGATTAGTGTGATTTTGGCAGCCTTGAAATTACGAGTCATTCATTGCCTCTCGTTAAGGTTAATGTCATAAAGAATTTGCTTTTCTGACTTTCTGCCATGGTTTCTCTATTTTTTTTTTGTTTTTGTTTTTGTTTGTTTATTTACAAGAGCCAGACACCTACACAGGCGATTTAATATGTGGCTATGCGATGATGTGCAGTTTATTTATATGCTAACAAATACAAGAGAGCCTAGCCGCCTTTTTGTAAGCGTATGAGTAATCTCTGGCCTCAAATCTGTTGGAAAACAGCATTTATTTTTATCTTATTTTGTTTAATTATTATTTTCCAGATATATGTCTGTGGGAAGAGCACTGTGTCCGGTCCGATACACAGGTGATGCTCCACTCGCATGAATTGCTGGCCAGGATTTTAATCTTAAAGCTAATTTATTTTATTATTTGAGTGCCAAAAGCCTAAGAAATTTGCGAAATTTATTGAATTTTATTTGAATGTTTATTAAACAAAGGTGTAGTTGCCAATAATGACGTCTTAAATAATGCGAAACCCCTTTTTCATAACTTTGGAAGGCTTAGGGAGCACACAAAACTATTTTTGGCATTTCTAATGTTTACAATAAATTGTTGAACAATATTTATGTTTTTGTTTATTATTGAATTTTCAACTTGGGAAAAATGTTTCTCATTTTTTGCAAAAATGTTGGCAAGAATTGGAATATATCTATGTACATATTTTTGTATTCTGATACCTACAACAACATAAAAGGGTCTGTATTTATAATTAAATATGTAGGCACTTTTAAAATGTACCATAATTATTCAAGGTATTCTAAAGTGTTGCCAAGAATTTGCAAATTAATACATCATTCTCTATGAGACCAAACATAAAGCCAAAGGGCTTGTGTAAATGTTAACCATTTATTTAAAAATTAGTTTACTTTGTTAAATATATATATAATATATTTGATAATGAAATTTTATTAATTTGTTTTCAAATGTATCAACATAAATAAATATATTATAGCTGTCAGGAAACCACTTTTTACCAAAGCAAAATAAATAAAAACAAGTGGATTCCGCGCTGCAAAAATAGAAAATGCTGGAAAACAAATACCTGAAAATGAATCACTTTCTAAAAGGGCTACTTTATTCCGTGATCAAAGATCGATGTACATACGTATATATGTAGGCCTTTTCCCCAACACAAACATACAGACTGACGTATGAAAAGTGCTGGCTTTATGTAAACAGAAATTGCTCGCTCTTTTTTTCGCCGAGAGATGTCAATGTTTCTTAATTCCAAAAATAAGTTTATTCGGGAGATGGTCAGAAAAAGAGGTGCCTAGAGAGGGAGAGCGAGAAAGAGAAAGAGGGAGAGAGTAAGTGAAGGCTGTGTGAAAATTTTGAAAATCAAAAAATTATAAGCAAGTGCTCCGGACGATTCTCGGGCAGATCAACTCGAACGGGCGTCAAGTGAACAACACGCAACGACGACAAATCCGAACCAAATCCAACGAACAATTCAAATTCAAATTCTAATTCCACAAAAGGGCATCGCTTGAAAAATCGCAAAAATGGTTTACGAAAGTGGATTTACAACTCGCAGAACGTACTCCTCGAGGCCGGTGACGACTTCTTACGCCGTTACGGTAAGCCCATCCATCGCCAAAATAAACTTAATAACTTGACATACGGTAGTGTGGTTTTCCTTGATAAATCCTTTTTAAATCTGTGAAATATATCTGTGTGCGTAATATATGGAAATTCTAAATTCTAAACCTCTAAACTATTATTATTGAGTGGAAAACTGTACCGAAACGCTGCGGATAAATTTGACAAATTTAAAGGCAGTTAGCTAATCGAATATGTAGTAAAAAATTATTAAAATTATAAAAAAGAAATCAGTTTTAAGCGCTTGTGTCCCACTTGCTGTACTCAATGGTTTCATATTTGGCAAGCGAACAGATGAATATTGAAGAAATTGAAACACGTTTGAATGCAAAGTGTCTACCAAACTATGAATATCGTATCCAACTTACAGTATATAACTTCGAATTATTACACTCTAGAGAATATCTTACGATCGGGCGTATGTGTATATATAAACGGGCCTGCAAGGACATGGATATAATATATATATTTTGCGGGTTTTTCTCTGTGTGAAACATTTGTGTGTAGTTAATCATAAACATAAACTTATTTCTAACAATTTAATCGTTCTCATAATGGTCTCCTGTATGATAAATGTGATATATGTGCAGCTTAACCATAATGCTCGCCAAAGCAGACCCCAATTAAATAAATATATGTACATATGACAAAAAATATTATGCGATATGTGTGAAGCAAAAGGCATTGCAATTCTCAGGAGGTCGTGGGAATTATAATTTTTCCTAAATTTATGGCAGATCCACAATGATGATCTTCATATCTCTTTTCGGATATTCGTGTTTACTCATCTCCCCGAAAAAGTATATGTATATAACGCGCGAATACATTTTCAGAATTTCAGAATTTCAGTATTCAGCGGAGGCCGAAACATTTCTCTATCTTAATTTATTATTATTTACAAAAAGTCGAGGTGCTGGTGCCCAAAAATGTTTAGCATATAGCACATATAGAAGAGGAGTGGAATTCCAAACACATGCGAATTCCCAATGAAACCCATACAGGCGCAGCTCTCTCGAACAGTTCTGGTTCCGCCGATTTGTATCTGTGTAATACTAGATGCGCGCGCATTTCGCTCTTCGCTAGTCCTAAAAATATCTTTCCGATTTCCATAATATATTCAAATAAACCGAAGACGCTATGGGAGGGAAACCAGCAGCAATAAAATAACGCCAGCAAAGTCTCAGGCGATTTTCAAAAAATATAAAAACTAGAAGAAGATAAATGCTGAGAAAACAAAAAACCAATTTTTCAGTCGGTATTAATGAGTGTGATGATAATCCAAGGCGAGAATAAATATGTGCATCAAGTGCCTAATAATCGCCATTGTCTGTGGACACTTTGTGTCTACACTTTTAGCTTTTTTTTAATGACGAAAAGGGGATCACGTCATCATTGAAGTCTAAGAATGCTGCTTGTTTTTTCAGGGATTAGTGTACAGGATAAACTGCTTATTTGTACATGTTAACTTGCCTATGTATGTATTTTTGTACATAAATAAATGTTTGCTGTTTGTGTTCGAACTAAATGCTGCGAGTGTATCCATAATGCTACCATTGCACATTTTACTTACAACCACACTACGTCGTATCAATATGCATATTTACATAAGTATGTGTATGTAGACCTGGGGTGGACCTTTGGAGAGATGATATATTAGTTGGAATTGAATTTAATTATTTAAATAATAATAAATAAAAAATTAACTGAAGTCAATCTTTGAGCAACACTGCGTATGAGTGATACTAAATATAATATTTCTTTTTCTGGCACATCTTCTTTGAAAACCCTTGTAAACTAAGATTTGATTTAAACTAAAGGTTTATCTATTATATTAAAATTCCTGTCAACTTATTAAAGAGGATTCTTAATAAAAAATTAAAATTAAATTAAAGTTTCTCGGTCTTAGTTTAATTTTGTATTTTTAAGCTATAGAAGGTCCACTCTCCTCTTCACTTACATATGTAAATAAGCAATTTGTGTCATAATGTAAGGATTCTCTGTATATATTGGATATCGCTTGACCCAACCAGCACACAAGGATAACTATAATTCTCAACCAATGCGAAGCTGTATATATATATAAATGCCCGCCTCAGCCCCAGCCCGTACCCAAGAGTGTATATATGAGCCCCACCGCACCGCCACCGCTACACCACGTTGAGTCCCGCAGCACCGCCGCCAGATCTGGCCAAGATCTCCTCCCTAACCGCGTTTAACCCTGTCCCAGAAATTAAATCGAAATTTGTGGAATTTTGGGCTTTGCAGAGAACGAACCAGAGAACACCAATTGACTGGGAGAAAGTTCCGTTCGTGCCGCGTCCGTCGCTCATCTCGGATCCGGTGACCGCCTTCGGTGTCCGGCGGCCCGAGCATGAGCGTCGCAAGCACTCGATCCTCGATCCGATCAACCGGGCGGCCATCAAGCCCAACTACCGGCTGGCCTATGAGCCCATCGAGCCCTATGTGTCCACGCGGGACAAGAACCGCACACGCATCCTGGGCATGGTGCGCCAGCACATCGACACCGTGGAGGCGGGTGGCAATACCGCGGCCCGCACCTTCCGGGATAGCCTGGACTCGCAGCTGCCCCGGCTGCACCGGGCTGTGTCCGAGAGCCTGCCGGTGCGGAGGGAGACCTACCGCAATGAGAAATCGGGTGCGATGGTCACCAAGTACAGCTACTAGGACCAGATCTACTCTCTCCATGTTATCTATATAGTTATGCCTTAATACCGAACACAATCGAACGAACCTAAATTGCAGTTAAGAACACATACAATAATTAAAACCGACAAACAAAATAAAAAAACTGAAAAATTACACAAAAACATTGATAGGACTACGTTTAGTTTTAGCCATAAAACCCTGTGTGTTAACCCACTTTAACCCATTTTTACACGATCTTAGACTACGCAGAGAAAATATCAGCTGAGTTGGGTTTTTTGATTCCCCATAAAATCAAGTAGAGATTCTATATTTTAATATTAAACATCACATATTAAAGAAACTACATTTCTTACATTTTAGGGAATGACATTTAATCTAACTAACAATGGTTTTTCCTCTGTGTAGCTAATGTATATTGTATCTAACGTTTCACAACTCCATAGAATCATAGAATCATAGCATTGTGTGTGCCTAGATGAACTCTAAAGTTAAACATTCGAACATGTTTCAATTTCCCTGTTTCGAGAGTCGCCTTGCGTTATTTTTTGGTCTTTTTTTTTAATTATATTTCAAAGTCCGCGAAGGAGCTTTAACGTACCTTTAAATGATTGATGCTTGTGTTGCCAATGCCCCCCAAAAAATGCCAATGCCAATGCCAAACATTTTCAATATATCAATATCAAATCGGAATTTATAGACTCCACGCTTAGACCTGTGCACGGACAGACCTGGCTCGCACCGCAGCCGCGCCTCCTCGGACTACTCGTACACCTCGAAGTCGTCTGTGGAGAAGAGCAGCTACGACTCGAGCAACCCGCACTCGTACCGCCCGGAGCGATCCACGTACACCTCGACCGTTGAGAAAACGTCGCGCAGCGGCCCCGGCGGCTCGTACAACTATAGCACCGAGCGGACCAGCACCACTGGCGCCGGACCCGGCGGCTACAGCTACTCGTCGACCACCACCGGCAACCTGCCGGGCGGCACCAAGTACCGTCACTTCTCCTACCACGTTTAGGATTAGGATGCTGCTGATGCTCTCCAGTTCTCCGGTGCTTTGAATGTTTTCGGTGCCCACTAATACGTCATTGTTTCGAATATTTATATATATATATCTACTATATCCTTCGAATAATCCACCTAACCACCGCTAACCTTGAGTGCCTATATGTATACGATGCTCGAATTCAAATGATGTAAATGTTTTGACTTGGACTAATCACCACTAATGACCACACATTGATCCGCATATAGACTAGAGCCACCTCTTCTATGTATTTGCCAGCCTTCAAGCAGTCATGTTAAAACATATTTGTGATACAATAAAATAAACACGGTCTTATCTCAAATAAACCTAGCATTACTTTACTTGAGCCGCGGTCAGGAGTCAGATACGATATTCATACGGCAGACACACAAACATAAACACAGAGTAGGAAACAATGGACAATCCATTTAAGCCGTTTTGTCAAGGAATATGAGAGAGAGAGTTGTCATATTTTTTGGATTAAAACAACAATTGCCTTATTTTGTATTACTTTCAGTACCCGACGGTCTCGAAAGTAACTCGTGTAAGTATTTGCATTTCATCGCATCGCACACATCGCCTGTCATCCATATCTATGGTCTCACAACTTATTCTTTTCCATTGACTATATTCACACTGTTCCATCACATCCATCACATCATCGTCACTGGAAGCTGACTTGGTTAGTAGTGAGCCCTTAGTCTTACTTAGTTTATAGTCCAAGAAGATCCCCAAAATTAAATTTAAGATACATAGATAATCTTGTATCTTGTGAGTAAATAAGAAAGGGATGATTTAGTAGCTTTGATTTTGTAATTCAAATTTTAAAAAATAAATGAATACATGTTGGTATTATGTAAAGTCTCCGAACATTCGTTATATTGCTTTTGTTAAAATGTGTCATTATATTTTATTGATATTTATATCGCCTTTTATCAAGTAGTTTATTGAAATTGTCTAGATGAAAAATTAATCATTTTTATAATGTTAATGTAAGAGTCCCAGTTCATTCATTCATCATTCATCACAAAAAAAAAACTCACCTACTGAGTAAATCATTATCTAAATAATTCTGTTTCTGTTTCTGTTAATAGTTAAACTTTATTACTTTCATTACTGGCTTTCTCATTGCGATAACGATAACGAGATTTCTCGTCTTCATCAAATCCTGTTCATTCGATGTTGTGTTAATTTTTTGAAAATGTTGACAAATATAGGTATACAAGTCGAGTTACCCCATATACTCGAGCTACTCGGTGCCCAGGCGCGTGATCACCGGCACCCGTGTGGTGACCTCGCCCATCCGTGTGGTTACCTCGCCCGCCCGCGTGGTGTCCCGGGTTATCCACTCACCGTCGCCAGTTCGCGTTGTCCGCACGACGACCCGAGTGATTTCATCGCCGGAGCGCACCACCTCGTACTCGTACACTTCGCCATCGACCTACTACAGCCCCACTTACTTGCCATCGACCTACACTTCGACCTACATCCCGACCTCGTACACCACTTACACGCCGTCCTACTACTACAGCCCGACCACGGTCACCCGGGTGTACGCCCCCGCCCGTTCGCTATCCCCGCTGAGGATCACCTCCTCGCCGGTGAGGATTACGAGCTCCCCGGTCCGTCAAGTGCCCTCCTACCTGAAGAGGCTGCCGCCAGGATACGGTGCTCGGGCCCTTACCAATTACCTCAATACCGAACCCTTCACCGTAAGTTGGTCTTCCTAAGCTAAGCTATATATCTTAGCTAGAACAAGCTTGCGTAGTCGTAGCTGTAGCCACCACAGAGTTCGTTACGCCGTCCATGATATGGTCGCGGATCCTTCTAATTCAGAGTCCCCTTGCAGACCTTCTCTGAGGAAACAAGCCGGATTCGCAACCGCGCGCAATCTCTGATTCGTGACTTGCATACTCCCGTGGTGCGCCGTGCTCGCAGCTGCACACCCTTCCCAGTTACCGGGTAAGTAGTTATCAGGGAGTAATTTTTGGGTATAAATTTATACAATATTAATGTAAATTAGAAAAGATTCTAGTTGCTTTAAAATATATTTCACAGAATAAGTAAAGATTGTTTCATGATTTTAGCTTGTTTCATATTTTTACCCTTGATTGTGGTATATATAAGTCAGTCAAGGTTAAATATAGACAATTCTATATTTTGACAAACAAATTTTTATGATTATGAGGCGTGCAATGCTATTTGGTTTGGCACACATGGCGGATGAGTGATATTTACAAGCAAATATCACTCATACGACATGTGTGCACCATTAACTGTGGCCAAATGTAACCTGTTGTTGTGAATATTTGGGCTAAATTCATTCTGAAACAAACAATACTTTTAAGATATTAAATATTTATTAATTTAAAATATATTCCTTATAGTTACACCTATGAACCGACATCGCAACTTGCCCTGGACGCCTATGTGGCCCGTGTCACAAATCCCGTGCGTCATATTGCCAAGGAAGTTCACAATATCTCGCACTATCCCCGGCCAGCTGTAAAATATGTTGGTGAGTTTTCCTACCCACATGGTGCGCTTTGATTATGGCACTATGCATTCAGTTCACAAACTTTGGTTAGACACCTTATGTTATACTGTACAGTCAATAGCTATTAAATTCCGTATTTTTTAAATAATTAAATAACAACAAGGTAAAAGTCATCTTGCATCAGTAAGGATTTGCGGTGACAAGGCCTATAATATTAGGAGTCCCATGTACGATTCGGACAAAGTTCGAACTGATATTAACCTCTTGTCCTGGTACCTTAGACATCCGACCTGGAAGAGTGATAAGAAATCCCATGTTCCTGAGCAGGAAGGTAAGTACTGTTCATTTTTCGTTATATGACGCTTGAATATGACACCTGTATATATATCACTCAAGCATTTATGTAATTGATGTTGCCGCCAAAACGAGTACCATTCAGGGAGAGATGCAAATAAGGACAAGGATTTGCGTAACTTAAAAAAAAAACGTTAATATAAATGCGAAAATAAAATAAAACAAGAACTTAAAGAATTATTATATATTAAACCAAAATGGACCAGAGTTAAGGCTACACTCTTCATCCATATATCCATAACATTAAATATTCAATTCAATTTTGTATCATACTTTATTTCTCCGATTTATACTCCAGATCTCACCTACATGAAAGACTTTATAATATGTTTTTAAATAAGACAAAGCACCCAAGGCTTTAATTAAAAAACCATAGTATGATATTCGTTTGTGATTTTTCGGTATAATATTATTTTTTACTTGTCCAAATTATATTCTTCCAGCTCGGAAGCCCAGAATTTCCCCGAATATTATTAAAAAAACAATCGTATAAGCCGGTGCCATAGAGAGTTGACTTAATTTATCCATTTGTAACTAACTTACATATTTGGTTGCTGCATCCTGAATTGTTCAGTTCATTGTATTTCACTAACGTTCTACGTTTTATGATTGATTGATTCTTTCCAGTTGAAGCTGTTGAAGTTGAGGCCTAAATGATAACATGCCTGATTTTTGTATGGACATACACTTCTCTTTCTTAAATAAACCAATCTAAAAGACTTTCTTTTGCGTGTGGTAGACACTTAGCCGATATCTACAAGATGAACACTTGATATCGACACACTCTGGCGCTTTCACTACTCAGACTAATACCTACACAAAGTCAGATCAGATCAGAACAGCTAAAAAGATCGAATAAAATATAATAATAATAATATCAATAATGATAATGAAGAAATTCAGCGCATCACTTGTGATACTAACCCCTTTTCATGTGACTTACCAAAATGTAGATACTTCTTCATTCTCTTTCAATTTGTTGTAACTTAGGTGCCGATATATAGTAGCTGACTATTAAATGATTCTTTTCACGTTCATTGATTCAAAAATATATATATAAATACTTCATGTGCATAATTATTTGGCATTTAAGATATATTTAGATGTCGGCGCGAACTTGTTTAACCAATTATGTTATGTTCATGCATATGTAAACACATTTTTAGGAACATTTACTTGCATATATCTATCAATATATTAATTTGTAAATACTGATCCAAAACAAAACCTTCTTTTTTATGGGTATTTTTTCCAAGGGGGTTACAGGTTCCCAGAGTATTTTTTTCTGGCCTATTAATTTTATAAGAAACCAAAGAGAATATTTCATGTAAATAACATATTTTTGCTGCTCAAATGAATTTACTTTACATTCAATTCACAATCCACAAAACCTCGAGACCTCAGCTTGATTTATGTACTCTAGTTTTTGAATTTTGAGATGTATATATGTATGTATGCTTAACCCATTAACCACATTTTGGTTCAAGAATCTTCACGCCCAGAACTTTCTTAAAACTCCCATTAATGCCACACAATACTCTAAACCATTGGCGTCTACTGTATCTGCAATTTTACCTTGCCTCGTCTATAAGAAAAACCACCACCCATCCATCGTCCTTCCGAAGAGTAAGTATTACTATCTGTAAGTGATAAATCCGAGTATACAGCAAAGTTAAGGATCAATAATAAATATATAATGAGGAGAAGGAGCTCCGCTGTAGTTGTGCCGCTTATGACAAGCTTTCAATTTCAGATGCCGAGTTGGATCCTAACCGTCCAACTAGAAAGTTTTCTGCCCCTAGGCCCTTGGAGGATCCCGTCGACTTGGAGAACAAGGAGAAGCAGCGTCTCCGCCAAGAGCGCCTCTTGACGGTCAACGAAGAGGCCCTGGACGATGTGGATCAGGAGAAGAAGCGCGCCCAGAAGGCTGATGAGGCCAAGCGTCGTGAGGAGAGGTGAGCTATTCTCTTCTTAGCAAACTAGAAATTATAATTAAAATGATATATTTCTTTTTTCAGGGCTCTGAAGGAGGAGCGCGATCGCTTGGCCGCTGAGGCCGAGCAAAAGGCTGCTGCCAAGGCCAAGAAGGCTGCCGAAGAAGCTGCCGCCGAAGAGGCTCGTCAGGCGGAAGCGGCCGCCCAAAAGGCGGCAGCAGATGCTGCCCAGAAAGCAGCTGATGAAGCTGCTGCTGCTAAAGCTGCCGAAGAAGCTGCCGCTCTCAAAGCTGCCGAAGAGGCTCGCGCCGCTGAGGAAGCTGCCGCTCTTAAGGCCGCCGAAGAGGCTCGCCTTGCTGAGGAGGCACGCTTAGCCGAGGAGGCTGCCGCTCTTAAAGCTGCCGAAGAAGCTGCCGCTGCCAAGGCTGCCGAAGAGGCTCGTCTTGCTGAGGAAGCTGCCGCTGCCGCTGCCGAAGAGGCTCGCCTCGCTGAGGAGGCACGCTTAGCCGAGGAAGCTGCCGCGGTCAAGGCTGCCGAGGAGGCTCGCGCCGCCGAAGAAGCCCGCCTGGAGGAGGAGCAGCGCCAACGTGAGCAGGAGCTGGAACGTCTGGCGGAGATCGAGAAAGAGGATGACGCCGAACTGGCCCGCCAGGCCGCCGAGTTGGCCGAGATCGCCCGCCAGGAGAACGAGCTTGCTGCCCAGGAACTGCAGGCCATCCAGAAGGGTGAGAATGATGTCGATGCCACTGAGCCTCTGGTCGAGGAGCCTGTGACGCCCATCGACGAACAGGAGCCCGTCATCGAGCTGAGCTCCAACGTGGAGGATGCCCCCGCCGGTGGCGACAGCTACGAGGAGCCCGAGGAGGATGATGGGGAGGAGGAAGAGGAGGAGGAATAGATTCTAGACAATCATCAATCTGTCATTAAAATTAAATAAAAGAAACAATAAAAATAATATAAAACTAGCTTAATGATGTTTATGTTTTCTGAATCTGTATAATTTCTATACAGAGTGTTTTAAGATAACAGGAGAGTAAGTGTTGAACTATGTTACGGCTGTCAAGAAAAGGCAATGTGACTGCCGGACTTTCCTCCTGTTCCGATCTACTATCCATAACACTTAAGCAGAATTTTTAATTGGAAGATAATGAACGATTACAAAACACGCTGAAATTATAGAAATACATCACATTAAAGGACTTTCATTTCAGTGACATTCAAGTTACTTACCAATAAGCGTACAAGTAAACATGGCGAATGTTGTATTGCAATATGGTTGCAGCATTACTCCTATTAGGTTTGTGGATGCAATTACTCCAAGTCGACCCATTGACAAGCAAAAGCTGACTGCCTTAGATCTGGTTTTTAAATATACAACCAATTAATAACATTAATTTAAGGCAGAACTAAATTAGATGTACCTTAAATGTGTGGGAACCAGATCAACGATGGCTCCTATCATTATGGAAATACAAAGTCCTGGCAGCAGTATGTAAAGGCAAAACAAGACAAGGACGCCTGTGGGATTTCCTGTGAAATGCAGAAAAATGCCGCTCAAAACTGCTCCTGCCAGAGCAGCGTTCAGGACATTCTTTCGACCCAAGGGATTCAGTAAAAAGCCCTGAATGGAAAATCCAAACAAGAAAGCAAAACCCACAATCAAGTTGTCAATATAGGTTTTGCTTGAGATGTAAACTGTGCAGTCCTAAAATAGAAACGAATGTTTAAAAATTTGCGAATAAAATTGAATTAAGTTGTAACCTCTAGAGTGGAATTTTTGAGAGCTCCAATGGGAACGCTTAATATTTCGCATACTGTTGAAGAGTTGTTTCCGTCGCCAGACAGTTTGTTAACAATGTCTGGAAGCCAAATTTGCACGCCACATGAGCTGGAAATAAAAATGTCAATTAAAAAAAAAGTTTTAATAAAATTTTAAGGATGCTTGCTTACCTGAAAAACAATCCAAATACAGCCAAATTGCACAGGACAAAATTTAGTCTGTGCGGCTTGTGAAAAAGCGGCGTATGTGCTCGAACAATTTTTGTTAAAATATCGCCACCTCGACTGTAGGATAGCAATCTTTCTTCATCTGGATCCTCCGATTTAAGTGTAAAGTCTTCACAATCCAGAACCTGCTGAATGGGCTTTCCCCTGTTGAATTTACTTATCCAGGCAACGACTTCTATTGCCTCTTCGGTCTTATCTTGAGATAGCAAAAACTTTGGGCTTTCGGGGAAATAAAATAATACTAAACAACCGATTAAGCCGGGTAGAAGATTGATTAGCAACAGTAAGCGCCATGGTCGGAAGATAAAATCGCCAAAGGTGATTGCCCAATCGTATGAAAGTATTAGCCACGCAAACCCTGAAATATATAAGTTAGTTAGTATTAGAAAAGTAAAGTAATTAAAGTAAAGAAATTATTAGACCTCTTACCTGGCACAATTATCGCTGACACGGTGACAAACATCGTTGAATAATTAATCGTCACAGCTCTATGTCGAGGTATATTAAATTCACCTAAATATGGATAAAGTGCTGCTGGAACGCTACCCACACTGACATGGGCAGAGACAAATTTTATAAAGAAGCCATATTTTGTATTAATTGATTTTCTCAAGATTAACGAAAACAATATTATGATTTGAGATGAATGAACGATGGCTCACAGACGAGGATAGGAGACTGAACCGTCAAGTTTTTCAAGTTAGCGCTCTCTCTATAACTTAATATGCGTTATAATATTACTCTGGCCTTTATCAGAATACATTTATTTAGCACGTGAGACGAAATTTTAATATGATAAAAAGAATTCCATGTGCCTATTTCTATTTCTTACCATATTCCTCCAAAAAAATTAATAAAGTTAAACAGCCAAAGGTCCGAGACGAATATCAGGCTGAAGTCCAGGCAGTTGCTGACGAAAGTCCCATAAAGCAAAGCCTTGCGACGCCCGATATCATCGCTGATATATCCCCATATGATGGTCGATAGGACTAGACCTGTGACATGAGAACTTCGAAATAATCCAATATTCTTAAGATGAGAGAGGATGTCCAACTCACCTGCCGTTCTGGTGGCCATCATGACGCCCTTTTCAGCCTGCGTGGTGTGGAAGTCACATTGCGAGGCGATCACGACGATGCCCATCGCCTGTTGGGCGGCCACGGTTGTTATGGTCAAGAGTCCACTGACCAGCAATAAAATCCACTGTGTTTTTCCATAACCTGGTGGAAAGTACTCTTCTTAAAGTTTCTGTTCTTCTTGTGAGAGATTTGAATAAATTACCGATTTTCTCCAACACAGTTTCGTACTCCCAGACTTTAGCACGCTCCTCCAGTGGGCCGCGCATCTTGACACTTCTCCGATTGAAAGACAACTGATCTCTGGGATGGTGAAACGCCTGTTTTGGGCCTTAGAACTACGTTTTGATATTCAAGAGTATAAACTAGTTTTAGGATTTAAGCGTATTTCAATGGGCTTATTTATGAATATATTTGTTAAAGATGGTTTACTTGTTTAGGTGGAGAGAGGGTAGTGCAAGACAAAAAGTAGCTCCTGCAACTATTAATGAACATAAACAAACATCAAGGATTCCCCTTTGAAGGGTTTGATTCGGAACTTTACCTTCCATAAAATTTATTTATTTATTTTATTTTTTTCCATAAAATAAATCATACATAAAGTGGAGTTATTAAGTGAAGCAATCAACAACTTTAAAATTTATTTGTACATTAAAATTCAATAATCAAAAATGTGAAACAAATAAAGGTGCAAACTTAAGCAGAGTTTTTAATTGGAAGATAATGAACGATCACAATACACACTGAAAGAATAGAAATAAAAAGTACATAAATAAAATGTATTTTTTTTAACTGACTTTAAGCTACTTACCAATAAGCGTGCAAGTAAATATGGCGAAAGTTGTATTGCAATATGGTTGCAGCATAACTCCCATTAAGTTTGTGGCAGCAATGATTCCGAGTCGTCCCATGGACATGCAAAAGCTAACTGCCTTAGATCTGGTTACAAAATAATACAATTTATCAAAAACTAAATATATTGATATATATTAAATACCTTAAGTTTGTGGGCACCAGATCAACGATGGCTCCTATCATAATAGATATGGAGAGTCCTGGCAGCAGTATGTAGAGGCAGAACAGGATAAGAACTCCTGTGGGATTTCCCATAAAGTGCAGGAATATTCCACTCAATGCAGCCACTGCAAGAGCTGCTAAAAGGACATTCTTACGACCCAAGGGATTCAGTAGTGTGCCCTGAATGGAAAATCCAATCAAGAATGCAAAACCCACAATCAAGTTGTCTATATAGGTTTTGCTTGAAATGGGATCGGTGCAGTCCTAAAATACAAACAAAATGTTTTAATATTTTATGAATACAACAGCAACAATTTAATGACTCACCAGAGTCTCTGTCACATTTTGCGGGGTTTCAACGGGCACGCTCAATATTTCGCACACTGTAGATGAGTTATTTTCGGTACCAGAAGATCGGTTGACAATTTCTGGGAACCAAAGCTGCATGCCATTCGAGCTGGTACATTATTATAAATATAAACAAATCGTTATTCTGGTTTTAGGTTATCATGGTTGCGTTCTTACCTAAAGAACATTCCAAACAGTGCCAGATTGCAGAGGATAAAATTGAAGCCGTGGGGCTTGTGGAACAGAGGAATAGTTGCTCGAACAATTTTGGACACAATACCGCAGCCCTGACTATCGGATAACAAGTTCTCGCCAGCTGGATCCTCCGATTTCAATGTGAATTCGCCACAATCCAGAACCTGCTGAATGGGCTTTCCCCTGTTGAATTTACTGATCCAAGCGACGGCTTCCTTAGCCTCTTCGGTCTTATCTTGTGACAGCAACAACTTTGGGCTTTCGGGGTAATATAATAACACTAAACCACCGATTAAGCCGGGTAGAAGACTGACCAACAACATTAGGCGCCATGGTCTGAACACAAAGTCGCCCAAGGTTATGGCCCAATCGGATGAAAGTACTAGCCAGGCAGTCGCTGGAAGATATAAAGGTTAGCTAATTAATTCAGTTGGAGGTACTCATTGTTACCTGGAACATATATAGCCGTAACGCTAACGAACATCGTCGAATAATTAATCGCCACAGCTCGATGTCGGGGTATGTTGAATTCACTCAGATATGCATAAAGTGCAGCCGACACCCCGCCCACACTGTGAGAATCCAAACAGAATGGCACAATTAAATCATTAATTGACTTTTACCCCATTCCTCAACTCACCTGATTCCAACAAGAAGGTTAATAATATTAAACAGCCAGATGCTGGTGACGAACATGAGAACAAACTGCAGGGCATTGCTGGCGAAATTGCCGTAAAGCAGAACCTTGCGCCGCCCTATATCATCGCTGATGTACCCCCATATGTAGGTCGAGAGAAAGATGCCTGTGACATTAAAGATGGAAATGTATATTCCCCATTGTTCTCCATGTGAGACCCCGACTCAGAGCCAGAGCTCGACTCACCTGTAACACTAGCCGCCATCATGACGCCCTTTTCGGCCTGTGTTGTGTGGAATTCGCAGTGCGAGGCAATCACGATGATGCTCATCGCCTGCTGGGCAGCCACAGATGTGATTGTCAGGAGACCACTGACCAGCAATAAAATCCACTGCGTTTTGCCATAACCTGGGGGCAGGTAATCCCATTAATCCCAGTCTGAACTCTCTGGTTTTGATATATTACCGATTTTCTCCAATACCATGTCGTAGTCCCACACATTGCGACCGAGGGGGTTGCTCTCCCGTGTGCCGTGCATCTTGACATTCCTCGGATATACAGCAAACTGGCCAGTAAGCTGGTGCAGCACCTGCTTTTAAGCCTTTGCATTGTATTCTAATAACCAAGTGTAGAACACTGAGCGACATGTGAACCGCAAACCAGTTTTGAGCTCAAGCCACTCGGGATTTTGTTTCAATTTAAGCAATTTGCGAGAGATCTTAAGCACATCAATGAATTCGATTTTATATGCAAAACTGGTTGAGAGAGATGCCGACTATGCTGTGTTTTTTTCTAATGTGTCATGGGGGTTGTTTACTTAGTCTTAGTATCTCGGTTTAAACAATTGCAGTTTATGCAAAAATTTGTTAATGAAAAGAAAGCATTTTCCTGAATGGGCATAGAAATGTTGAAGTATTTTCCCAGATTAGCACAAAACCGGAACGTAAACTGAACTGGAATTTACAAAATAATGGTGAATACTTTATATGGTTCGAGTTTTAAGTCCCATTGTATAATCTGGTTTTATTGAGGGAGTGTCAGCATTCTGCTCTGAGGATTAATCAACGAAAAGTACTTAACCTGAAGCCGCTTTAAGTTAATTAAAGTTTGGGGAATGAAATAAAAGCTTAAATGTTTCTTTGTAAATTGTCTGTTTTTTTTTATATAATTTTCTAAAAAGAAGAAATGAAAACTAGTGACCGCAATTAAGAAAATAACCAAGAATTGAAGTGGGGTAACTCTAGCTAAATATTTTCAGGCAACTTAAGTATGTTAGTTATAATCGATTTTACTAACTACAAACTTCGGTATCCCAATATAAGCCTCATTTCATATTTATATTAGATTATATTTATTTAATAGGTACATAAATTAAACTAATTAATTAACTACTTAGAAATAATCTCAAATGGGTAACAGCAACGTCAGGCCAGCGCAAACTATAATCAAGGAAAGTACAGGTAATTAAATATATATTATCTATTACTCGATTACCATATTACTCACCAAGAACGAATCCAGAAAATACCCCAAAGGTCACGGAGCAATACGAGTCCAAGAGGACTCCAATTATATTGCTACCGAAAACGCTTCCAGTTCTTCCCAGCATCAGACAAATACAGACCGCTTTTCCGCGCAGGTGAGTGGGAACGAGATCCACCACAGCGCCACTTACTATCGAGACGCAGAGTCCTGGCAGGACCAAGTACAGGCAAAAGCAGACAACAATGGCCACTTCGTCCTTGATGAATATCAAGATGATGGCACATGCGCCAGCCAAAGCCAGGCCAAGGAAAATCGATGCTTTGCGACCAATGGCCTTCAGTACTAGTCCCATCAGTATATAGCCGACAATAAGGGCCGATCCATAGGTAATCGTGTCTACGTAACTCTTGGTATTAATGGTGTCAACACAGGTCTGAGAATTAAGAAGAAATCAATTATTTATATTTCTGAAGACTATAATATTGCTTAATTGTTTCAGAAGTGATAGAACATGATCGGTAGGTCACAAAAGCGATTTCATCAACATTTTCAATACATTTCCTTTCATTTTTCTTTAATAAGTGCATAGAATTTGTATTAATGGCTTAAAATCTTATCAGAGTCTGATGCCTTAGACATTTTTAAATTTCTATAATCTTTTTATTTTTTTTTATAACTATCCTTATCAACTCAGATGGGTCATCCCAAAGAGCGTCTGGCAAGATATGAAACCTTAAAGCTCGACATATAAAAATATTTCATTTACGCTTTGGGTGACTTAGTCTAAACTCTAAACTGACATCATAAGTATAAATATAAAGTAAAGATGAGTTACCTTATTTCCCGCATTTGCTTCCATTTGATCAATTGAAGCGTCTATAACTTCACAAACAGTCATTGAGTCTTCTGCTTGATTCATACCCAAACGATTTTGTATTTCCGGATACCAAAGACCCATACCCGAAGAGCTGTTTAAAAAATACATATGTTATATAACAAAATTGATTAAAAACCAAATATACGGCTTAAATACTTGCCTAAAAAACAAGCCGCACATAATGGTACAGCTTATAACAAAGTTGACCAGATGCGGTCTCTTCAGAAGCGGCAAGGTTTCCTTCCACATTTTCTTGATGGTGTCAATACTAAAGATAATCTTTTAATATCCATCTAATTAATTGATTATTAAGTAAAACTTACGCAGACTTGGATACAAGTAATATATTTTCCCCATCAGCAGAGGCTTCTGTTTTCAATTTTTGCACCTTGAATTCATGCAAGTGTTTGCCGGAATTCTTAACTGCAATCCAGTCGACAGCTGCAAAGGCTTCTTCAGTCTTGTGCAGGGACATCAGGATCTTAGGACTTTCAGGAAGAGTCCAAAGTATTATTGTTCCAATAATACCGGGAAGCATGTAGCAAATTGTCAGCAAACGCCAAGGACGAAAAGAGAAGTCGTCCGTAATATTCACGCTCCAGTTCATAGATAATATCAGCCAGGCAGTGGCTGTAATTTTGTATTAAGTATAATGTAAATGTTTACGAAAGATCTAAGTAAATAATTACCAGGCACATAGACAGTGGAAATTCCCACAAAGAGACTGGCATAATTAATGGCAATAGGCCTATGTTTTGGAGTGAAAAATTCACCAAGATAGGCATAGGTAGTTGATGAAGCTCCAGCAATGCTGTTGAATGGATTAAATATATAATTATAAGTTAAATTTTATTAAATAAAAAATATACCGACTAGTTAAAAGGGGTTTTGGTTAGTTAGGGTTTTAGTTTAAAACCGTCTAAATTGCCTACAATATAATATAAGAAAGTACTTTAAACTGATAACAGAGTCTCTTGCAAACATAATTAAAAGAATTGTATTTAATTAACTCTTTCTCTCACGTGGCTTTACTTACAAAAATCCCACACCAAAACGTAGAAACACATACAGCCAGTAATTGGGAATTACTGTAGAGCATAACGAAAGCACATTTCCAGCGATCGTGGTGTATATCAATACTGGCCTCCGACCAACAGTGTCACTCAGGTAGCCCCAAAAATAAGATGAACAGAATATTCCTGCAAAGCACGCGTGAAATTTATAAGCATGAAATCGTGAAACGTGAAAGATAAAGACTAATGCTGATGAAGATTAAAAACTGCTAACTCACCAATAAAACTGGCAGCACTCATAATGGCTTTATCCATTGAATTCATGGCGAAATCGCACTGGGACACGATGGTGATATAGGACATGCCCATGGTCTCGTTGATGACCATCATGAGCAGGAGTCCGGCCGCCAGAAGCACAATCCATTGCACTCGACCAAATCCTTAATGGGATTCATTAATTACACACTTGTTAATCATTAAAGATATTATTCAATTAAAAAAACCGTTAAACTACCGATTAATTGCAGCACTTCTTCGTATTCATGGCCAGAATATTGCTCGCCATTTTCAGAACTTTTTGCAGCTACCGTCTTCGATGTCGATCTTTCAACGTCGACTTGTTGGCCTAAATCCGCGCTCATTGTGATCTCTTTTTAAGATTTAAGTTAAAGGCTTTCAATTTTCCGGCATTCCCGAACCTGCGACAAACTAAAACTGAAGAGAACCCCAAGTTGTAGTGCGTATAAAAGCAGTGGCTGTGACAGATTCTGATTCGGGTGCCAGAGGACGCCCCTAGAGGTTGGGCTATCAGATGGCACAATAAAGATAATTGAGGGTCTAGATGATATTCTGTTTATTTATCAAAGTGTATCACTCATTTGCTGGGACTGCGAATCTTACAAAAAGCGAAGAACCTCCCCCTCACCCATCGCGCCTGTCTCGTTTATTCCGTTTTTTCAATTCATTAGAGCAAATAATGCAAAGGTTGGTGGGGTCTCGTCTCTGCTCGTCGTCAGCCAGGTATGCGGCCAGGTGCTGCCATAAATTCGCGTGTAATGACACTATTTAACACATCATTCTTACTCGACAATTATGTAATAATTAAGAATATTTCCTTAATATATAAAATAAAATAAGAATAGTAGCTAGAGGTCAGGGTAAATGTTCTACTTGGCCACGCACCTTTTACTACCTACCTAAAAGGGGACAGCATTTAGCATTAGTAGCATAAAAAAATGTTATCCGACTTTTTTAAATAAATTTATTGCTCGTAAAAATTTTAAAAGTAATTTTAGAAAACTGTTTCGCAAATCCCAAAGTAAACACATTTTGTGTTAATCAGTGACACTCCCTCAGGGCAGTAACTTTTGATGAATGTAATTAGGCGTGGGCGGCTTACTAACGGTAGCCGCAGTTCTTTCATAAAAATTATTATGTTTAATTGTTTACCCTTTAATGTTTATGGTCATTAAGAGTGTGAAAACGGAATGCCACTTGGAGCTTACGGATATAAATCCGGGGGCCACATGTCGACATATCTGCTTGTTTGCGAGGAAGTTGACGTACGAGAAGACAGCACCTTGAAGCGACCCTATTGACATTTACATAGAACTTGCTACATGTAAGCAAAAGTTGACTCATATTTAAGTGGAAGAATTGCTAAATGTTAGCTAATTAAATTAGGTCAAACCCAGTTAACATGGTAGTTTCCCATTTTAAATTTTATTTTGGTAAACTAAAAACATGTGTGTGTATTTAACATTTTTAAAGATATTTGGAAGTTATTTTTGTGACTGAAATTTATATAAAATATTATCGGTGCTATTTTCTATAATTGAGTTGATCATTTTAACACATAAAAAATTCTGCATGAAATTTTTAAAAATAAATGAATATATTTATAGAAATAGATTTGGATAAAATAAAAAGGAATAAGCAAAGTTAATTCTCTCGGCCTAAAAAAAGGTTTCATCTTTTTTATATTTTTAATTTAATCTGTAAAAGAAAAATATATATATAAAAAAAGAACATTTAACTAGATTTCAAATCACCGTGTTTGAGAACTGAAAAAAGACTTTAATTATTAATTTTATTCCCTTTTTAATTTTAAAACTATTTCTTCTTTGTAAAAGCTTTATTTTTAAACTTAACATGTAAAGATAAAAGAGTTTGGAAATAATTTAATTAATAAAATTAAATAAATACAAAATAAAAAGAATACCTTAAATGTATTCTCAAAATATCGATATATCGCCTTAGAAATACAGTGAACGCTCAACTGGCAGAATACTAGGACAGAGGAAGTCTGTTTTAAAAAGCATTTAAGTAATTCAAAATTGTAGATATTAAACAAAAATTATATTCGAAAAATATATTCCTTTGTTGTTTTTATTTCATGCAAAAGCTTATTATGTTCTTTTGAAATATATATTTGCTTAACATACGCATTTTGTATGTCACCTATTAATAATTTAATTTTATTAACTATTTTTTTACGATTATGTAAAATTGTGTGTTGTTTAAATTCTAACTGTTAGTAAGTTAATAATAATAGTATTAAATATAACTTCAACATTAATATAAAATGCATTCCCTCTGACAGTTCACTGTACTACATATCGATAACTAACCCAGCACTAGTCTTATCGATATGCTGTTGACACGTCTAGTTTAGTTTATTTATATTTTGACCGAAAATCGTTTTAGCAGTAATTTATGGCTGACTTTCAAGAGCAGCTGCGACAATATCGCCTTCAGAAGCGAAGGAAGGAGACCGTTGACAACTTCAAGACCAAACTGCGCCGCTTCTGGATGTTGGGCACGGGAGCCAACAAAGACACCACCATCGAGGTACAACAGGTAAGTCGAAAACAAAACATATGATAGGTAATATTACTAATAAAAGACTATTTTAGCCTCCAGTCACCGCCAAGGCTCAGGATACAGCTGAAGAATCCCCCGATGAGGCTGCTTTCTCCAGCGAAAATGATTTAATGCCGGAGGAAAGTACTTCCAGATCCACAGAGCATCATCACAAGGAAAACAATGCCCTAAAGTACACCCTTTGGGGTGTTTACTTTCTGTTCTGGGTTACCCTTTACGTGATAGCCATTGAGCTGAAGTTCGGACTGGTCTTCCTTATGTTCTCCGCTCTGTTTGGAATATATTTCAATACCAGGACAGGTCCCAGAAATCGCAAGGAGATGAGCGCCTATAGTGTTTTCAACAAGAACTGCGAGAGCATCGATGGTACCCTGAAGGCGGAACAATTTGAGAGGGAAATCCGGTACGGATCGGGGAGTGTTCGATAGGGAAGCTTTTCCGCATAAACTGTTATATAGGAAAATTAACAAAACTAAATAAAATTAACATTAACCACTTCTTAAAAAGAAGAATATGTAGCAGGAGGATTGTATTATATTTACTTTTAATTACTTGTATGGTAAGGGTAAAGGATATAGCCCTCCTTAAATATTCCCCACATTCTGCTTTTTATACAACCAAATAAACTCGTTTTTAAACAGTAAGACAATTAAAACATTTATGTTTTTATTGGTAAAGTATAAATTCATAAATTTAGTCTAAGCCTTTTTCCACAACGAAAAATAAATTGAAGTCTTGGGCTGTCACTTCAATTGCCTCAATGGGAATATCAATACATTAATTCCGTTTAAATTAGTGCAGATGGTATTTT
>VNJR01006657.1:0-23031 GCA_008042585.1 Drosophila punjabiensis
TATCCAAAGCACCGTTACCACGGCCTTAAAGCCTATAATCGGTGGCGATCGGAGTGAGAGGGAGAAAGCTAAAGGCAAGCTTACAATATTTCCTTTAATTTTTATTTTTTTTTTTGTTTTTGTGCTGTATTTTCCCCAAGAACACTGCTCATCAAATAAATCTCTGTCCAGAGCTGAGCATTCGCTCCTTGGGTTCTCGGCCAGTTTCGAATGGCGTACGGCGTTTTAATTTAAGCCCAAGTTGAGAGCTCCTTTCATTTGGCCAACATGCTAAAGGGTTAAATTGCCCACTGAATCAAAATTATTGGTTTCAAGCCACAAAAAGGGCAGGAACGGTGCGGTGCGGTGAGGTGAGGTGTATGGTGCTGCCTGCATTGTTTTTGGTCGATGTTGTGCTCTGTGCACTGATGTTTGCTGCTTATTTTGATACCCTTTAACAGGGTACGAAAGTTGGAAGAGGATAACTTTTTACCACTTAAATTAAGTACATATTTATAGCTAATTTCAGGTCTAATTTGAATTATATAAAGCCATTTTTCAAATGTAAAGATATAGTTTTCAAGTCAGACGATACAAGTCCTTAAGATTTGATTCAATGATATTAGTTTGATATTTGCTAATAGTCATAGTTCGATATTATACATTTAATATTATACATTTATTTTCTTCTTCTTTGCAAAAATATATTTAATATCAAAAAGCAGGTCACTTGCCAGCCTTTCTGTCTTTAAATTAAACTCTGTTCTCTATCTCTAGTTTAAGTTTGTGTAAACCATAGAGTATTTTCTTTATCCTTAAATGATTCTTGTGAAGAACAAAATACCTGCCAGGGTATTTAAGTCGCGACTTAGCAAAACTTCGTGGCCTGCTCGATTATTCTTTAGTTTTTTCGGCCATGTTCATGTGCAGCGGCCTCGCTTGGCCTCTTTTGCCTCATTGCCTTTTTGCACTTTTTCGGCTCTCGGGCGATTCGAGACTCCTTTCCCTTCCTGCAGCTCCTTTCGAGGCGGAGGGTCATTGCTTTTGTTTGCTATCTGCGCCGCACAGAATACGGGTTTTTCCACCATTGAACAAACATGCCCAAGACCGAGACCAAGACCAAGACCAAGACTGCAGTATCTGCGATGGTGCACCATCCCACTGGGGAGATGGGAGCTCGGAGTTTGGAGCTCGGTACTCGGTACTCGGGGGGTGGGGACGTGGCACGGCATGGCCGGTAAGTGCAGCCGCAAGAAGTTTCCGCCAAGTGTGTCCAGAAGAGTGGGCGGTCCCTCGGCATTCCTGGCCAAAGGTTCCTATACTCCGATACCGATGGCCCGGCCTGCTTAAATTGCATGCTTAGGCAGGCCCGACTCTCTCCACCAGCGGAAAATAACACAAAAAAACCCGACTCTACCGTTCTAAAAGTAATAATAATAATAATAACCAAGTAAAAGCCGAGTGAAATTATCAGCGTCCAAAGGAACACTTCGGGGAACGAACCAATCAAGAGACACTGACTTGGGTCCCGAAGTCTGGATCCCCTCACAGACACTTGCCTTTATCTGCAGGTATTTTCGAACAAAGCCGGATGTCACAAGCGGACAAAGGAATGATATTTGGCTTGAAAAGTAAAACATTTATGGAGATACCTTCGTTAAATAGGTTTTTTAGGTATTTTTAGTAAAAGGTTTTGATGAGAACTTCTTTACTTGACTTATATATCTTGATTACTAGCTTACTCCTATATTTTATTCCTTCTTTACCACATTTTATTTTGATAAATTGTTGTACAAACACAAAGTCTTCGTATTGGTTATCATCTCATAATACATACATATGAATATTTTCTTGTCCTTATCTGCATTTGGCAATTTATTTGTTTCCCTCAGGGACTTGAGCCTTCCCTCGGCTGACTGCCTCTCCCATGTTGAATCCAGCGGATTCTTTAGCTTAATACAAATACTCAATCCCTCCCCAGGAGCTTCTCCGATACAATGTTGCATATCAAGAAGTGAGATCTGAAAACAAAATAAAAGCGAATAAAAAAGCATAACGTTTTTTGCTTCTTCTTGTGCCATTGTACTTTAAGAGCTTGCTTTATTGAAATTATTATTCAGCTTCTAAATAAAATATCAAGAAAGCATTATGAGTATATTTTAATCGGTTTATAATACGAATTTATTTTGAAAATATAATAAAATATGTGCGTGTTTTTAGAACGACATTATAATAATTAGTTCAAAGATAGTTTAAGCTTCAAAATATTAAAATTAAAAATATACACAAGAAGCGAACGGATACCCTGCAGGTGTGTAAGCAGAGGCTAAATAGAAAAGGATATAGATTGCTCTCGAAAATAATAACTTACTAATTAACTAATTTTAAGCCACAACTAGCCACTTAATCTCTAATCAATATCCATGCCCTCTTTTACAGACTCCAAACCACGACAAGGACAACTGGCTTCAGAATGGATCCCGACTGCTTTGCCATGTCCTCGTACCAGTTCGTCAACTCACTGGCCTCCTGCTACCCGCAGCAGATGAATCCCCAGCAGAGTCACCCGGGAGCGGGCAACTCCAGTGCGGGCGCCGGCAACGTTGGCGGCGGCGGCGGCGGAGGCGGTGTGAGCGGAGGCGTTGTGCCCACCGGTGGAGCCAACGGAGGCCAGGGCAGTGCGGGAGCGGCGACTCCGGGAGCCAATGACTACTTCCCGGCAGCGGCGGCCTATACGCCCAACCTGTACCCGAACACACCGCAAGCACACTACGCCAACCAGGCGGCCTATGGCGGACAGGGCAACCCCGATATGGTGGACTACACACAGCTGCAGCCGCAGCGCCTGCTCCTGCAGCAGCAGCAACAGCAGCAGCAGCACGCCCATGCAGCGGCAGCGGCGGTTGCCCAGCAGCAGCAGCAGCTCGCCCAGCAACAGCAGCAACACCCGCAACAGCAGCAGCAGCAGAGCAACATCAGTTGCAAGTACGCCAACGATCCATCGACGCCGGGCGGCGGCAGTGGCGGGGCAGGGGGCGGCGGTGTGCCCAGCAATAACAACAACAGCAGCGCCAACAACAACAACAACAGCCAGTCGCTGGCCAGCCCGCAGGACCTGTCCACCAGGGATATATCGCCTAAGCTGTCGCCCAGCTCGGTGGTGGAGAGCGTGGCCCGGTCGCTGAACAAGGGCGTCCTGGGCGGTAGTCTGGCAGCCGCCGCTGCAGCCGCCAGCTTGAACAACAACCACAGCGGTCCCGGCGGAGCCGGGGGTTCCGGGAACGTCAACGTTCCGATGCACAGCCCGGGCGGCGGCGACTCGGACTCGGAGAGCGACAGCGGCAATGAGGCGGGCAGCAGCCAAAACAGCGGCAACGGCAAGAAGAACCCGCCGCAGATATATCCCTGGATGAAGCGAGTGCATCTCGGACAGAGTGAGTATTGCGACTTAATAACCAATAATTAGGGTTTTTTAAGAGGGGTTATAGAGCATGTTGCAACCTCTGCTTAATAATATATTATTTATAAATTCCATACCGGCAAACATTTTTGTTGACTCCTTTTTTTGCAAAACATATTTAAGAATGATACCTTCATTGATACCTTCATCACTTGGTAGCGATAAACGATACCATAAATAAAGTTTTTAATGGTAATAAATATGACTTGATTAGGCAAACTCCAAACTACAGAAATAGTTCCATCTCAATAAGCTAATATTAGCTGTCTTTTTAAATGAATGATCATATCTAATTCACTCGGAATTATTGCCTTAATTAATGTGGTATTAAATTACAAAGCACCTATCATCGATTGAAAATTAATTTACTATAAAATGTACATTAATTTGTGAATGGGGCTGTTTGTCTTCACCGAATCGCTTAACTGACTCACCCCCACTTATGAAGAATTAGCTGGCAAATCAGCATCATAAATCAACATCCGCGGCGGATAAGCTCACCTCAATCGGTGCCCCATCCGATATCTCCTTCGATACCTCATCCAGCACTCATTACCGCTGCTGCGAGACACTTGGTGTTGCAACTGGCCATATTCGGTTGCCTCTTGGCTGAGGCTGCTGGCTGTTGGTTGTTGCCGTGTGCTTAGCTCCAAATTGTCTGGCAAACTGTGCGCGCGGGGAATCTTGTCAAAATACATAAACAATAACAAAATTTCCCTCGCACTTACGCTCTCCGATTTTCCGATTCTCCAACGAGGGAGCGCTGCGTGAAAAACTCGACCGCGAAAATCGTAGCGCGTGAAAATTGTAAACAAACGTGAAGCGATACCATCCCGCAGCTAAGGCCGACTGACTCCCACAATAACTCATAATACCGCCGAAGACAACACGTATACAGATACAGATACATCTCCGAGATGCGGATACTGTGGCTTGATATAAATCTCAGCACCTCGCTCGGTTTATATTTAAATTTAACCGAACGCATTTTCGGCCGAAATCTGTTGGGCTGGAAAATTGTGAACGAAAAATTGTTGGGCGATTTTTCATCATGTCTCTGGCGCGCACACAGATTTTTCTTTCTGCCACCCCTCGTACATCTCCCCTCCACCTTGGCTGACCCATTGACAGAGCAACTCACGAAGTCGTTCTGGGGATCCCAGCATAATCGAATTATCGGGATGATTCCTCATATTTATTGGCAGTAGTTGGCGAGATTAATTGGCCTCCAAATAGTTTGACATTTGCTTCGATCTACCTGGCTGCAATCTGGCTTGCAGCTCGTTTATTATTTGAGCGCAAATAAAAATAATTAAATATTTCTGTCCACGTATAAATCATTGGATTCACGTTCTGGGAACTATTTTTTGCCAAGTTTTCGCTCGGTGTCCCATCAATCAGATGCAGTGCTCATTAGCTCAGTGAAGTATAACCGAGGCTCTAGCAAATATCAGCTTTACATTTTCAAAGAATATATAAAATGTATTTTAAACAAAGGGCCAATCTGACTACTTCTTTTACTTTAAAATTAAATGAGCTTCACTTAAGTGTATCTTATTATAATAAACAATAATTAGAAGAGCACACAAGCCTTAGTTTCTTATACAAAACACTATTGTCTATTGTAATATGTATTCTTTTCTTCGAAACTCCTAATCGGAATTTCCCAAAACCCTTTGACTTCCTTTTCTTAATTTATTTAAACTCATACTTTCTCAAAAACAATAAAATTGATTTATTAAAAAATATTATGTAAATCTCCTTCACACAATCGAGGTAATTTTGGCACACTCTGTATCGAGTGCCTCGGTAATTTGACCGTTGAAAGGCTTAATTGCTTAAATACTGGCTGGCATATTGCATTTTCATACCGGCGACAGCGAGTAGCACTTGACAACCCGAAATCACAACATGTCAGCCAATTAAAAAGACGCTGAAATGCAGTTCTGGGTGGCTTATAAATAGTCGGACTGCCAACAAGTCGGCAGCGAGCTCACAGATACATATTGATTAGCAACTTTGGCTGATTTTCCATTTCGATTTGCGCGCGTGTGTGTGCTCGGGCGGGGGAAACTCGTTCCCCGTTCGGTTCCAATCAATGGGGCACATTGTTATTATTTATGTATCTGTTACTCATGGCAGCCGGGCAACAACAGCAAGAACGGCGAGTATCTGTTATGCAAATTGCAGCAAGTGGAAGCGCGCAAGAAATTGATTGCGGCGGGGAGGCCGGGTAACGGCGTGCCGTAATGAAGAACATGAACTTCGCCTGGAAGAGACATGAATGAAATGGATGCAAATACAGAAACGGATACAGATACAGATGCAGATGCAGATACAGATGCAGATACTTTGCGGCGCCCACGAAAAAGACGCACTCGGAAAATAATGTATCTCGTGCATCTGGGCATCTCTCCGTCTGGCTCTGCCATTTTCCCTGAGTTTTCATGCATCGTCGAGATTTAATTACTTTCTTAATCATATTCGGTTGAGGGCAATGTGAAAGGCAGCCATCTATACAACTATGTGCAGCCATATCTTAAAATATAATTATATCTCAACTGGATACAGCTATAACAATAGGCACTGCTGCAGCCTATAAATCGGGTTCTAGGTAAAAGATACATTGAGAACACACAATTATGTATGACTATATAGTAACTAAAGCGGTTATTGTTTCAACTGTACCCAATAAATGCATACCCAGATAATTATATGTGATGTCTTCTTCTTTTAGTCAAACATGCAACAAATGTGCTCAAATGTAATTACTCTACTCGAATCCGCTTTCAATAAAGCTGTTATTGAGAGAACTGTAATAAATATATATTTAACTGAGATAAAAAGCTGCAGGTGCTGGTGAGATACAGATACATACCGAGTCTCTGGCACCACACCCATTTCGTAGGTAGGAGTCCAAGAGTCAACAGCCTGCCGGACCATTAAGCTGGCCACGTTATCGTCCCAGAACACAACTCAATTTTCGACACCAAATGTCTTTATTAGGAGTTTCAGCTGGGTGTGCTGGCATGCGCTAGTTCCTTTTTCTCATAATTGCAGCCGGACTAAGAATCGCTATTAAAAAACGTTGTTGCAGGTGCCAAGCAGCGCAAATGCCAATAATAAAGGGTAATCTGGGGGGAAGCATCGGAAACAGGCACTGATTAAAGTCCAGTAAAAATAACAGCAGCAGCAGCGGCAAAGGCAACAGCAACATCATGTTAACAATTATGCAAATTTCGAGTGCATGTTGCTCATGAGGCGGGAAGCAGGCGGACTCAAGGGGGCACTCAAGGGGGGTGCGAGGGGAGGGGCCGGGAGCCGGGCTGATTGCATATAATCACGTCAAGTTGTTACTGTGGCAACCATTTTAAAATGTAAAGAAAAAACTTCAGCTCAAAACGCCATCTTCGTCGCGCAGCGAACGAGACTGTCTGCTGAATTCTGCGAAACTCATTTCGCAAGAAGAGGCCTCTCCAAAGAAGCTCCTGGCATCGATAGGCACGCAGGAAAAAAGCTGATCGTTGTTAATTATGTTCAAGGAAACCTTCAGGGAATTATCTGTTTTTTACAATTAAAAAAATCTGTGTACTTTCAACATGTTTTTAGTTAATACCGCATGCAGTCCTCTGATGTCGCATTCTGGCATTCGAAATTCATTCTCTAATTGACAAGACCAAAGCTGGCAGGGCTCCAAGCAGATCATCAAAAGATGCAGCCAGCAGATACGGATACAGATGCAGAGATATAGGACTACCTGCTGATGACTGGCAGACGGCACTTACGAAATGTCAAATGCCTATTAGACCTGCCTCTCGCTTCCAGCCCCCTTTATTTATATTGACAATTTGTTGACATTTCGGCCCGTACATTTTTTTATTCAGTCAGGCCGCTCCCCTAATTAGTGGGTTATTTATTTATTTATTTATACAATATGCCGGCATTATATTTATACACTTTGCCAGACATATACTTATGTTGCTGCTTTGGAGGTGGATTTAGTTGGCGGATAATTGCTCTAAAAAAATAAGTTCAAGTTGGCGTGCTATTTCGGCTTGAAAAATAATGTCAGAAAATTGCTTATAATTCGTATAATCGCCAAGTATCGTGTCAGAAACGGGACCTGGCCAGCAGAAGAAGAATTAAAACAGAAGCCAGGCGAAAAGTGGAAAACTCCGGGAAAATATATAGCCAGCGAAAAGTATATTTTCAAATCTAAATTGCAAATATCTGGAGTTGGCTTTCATACCCTTCTCGCCGATCGTGCCGTTCAACCCGAAGGCTTTGGCCACTCGATGCGGCAGATGCCAGGATGTTACACAAAATTAATAGTTTGCAAACGAGTTGAATGCCAGATACAAGATACGCGGCGGCCGCTGCAAGGCAGCAATATGCAGCAGCCTCTGAGACTGGATATGCACTGAGCGAAAAGTTGCTATATGAAATTAAAGAAAATTTTTTTGACAGAAGATTGTATTGATGCTTAAAATTTATTCAGTTAAATGGGGATTATTTTTATTGAAAGAATATTTATAAATTAATCAAAGCCACATCTAGAGTACATTTTACATTCTAAATTCTCCAAGTTTATTTTAAACCTAATCCCCAGCTTACAACGTTTTTTCTCTGTGTAAAACTGGGGTTGGGTTCCCGGTACTCTCTCGGAAATGGTCTGGGGTGTCGCTGTCTGCTCGTGGACCTGCTGTTGCAGTTGCAGCTTCGGCTCCTGCCGCCATGCTGCTTTTGCGCCTGCCCCCGCCCATAAAAAATGGAAAGAAAAAGACCAGCAGACAGGCACCGGCAGAGGCTGGCGGAGACCAGCCAAGATGCTGGAGAACCAGAAGATCCAGAGCCAGGAAGGAAAACGCGCCCGGCACTGGCTGCCCAATTACATTTTCATTAACTTGGAACACGACTTTTCGAATAGCTTCGTTTAATCATAATGATTGTTATTATTTTTATTTTGGTACTCGACCCGTTCTAAGGCCCCTCCGAACCCGATCCCAAGCCCGAACCCGATTCCGAAAATGAAAATGATTTTTATAATGCCCACCGCGCGAGGTGAATGCAAAATGCCAGGCATCCGCGCAAGGTGCTGAAAGTGCAGTAGAACATAAATTTATTTCACTTCTCCTTCGGTCCCGGGATGATGGATCCCAGTCCGGAGCCGGGGCCTATCATTAGCCAACTCTGAAGTGCTTTCTGGGCCCGCTAATAGGTGGCTAAAAAAACAGAAGTGCCCGTCGAATTGTTTCGCACCAAGCGTAACTTTTTGGCACTCGAACGTGCCGAGTGTATTTTAATGGCGATTGTTCTTAATGAATTCGGTGTTCCATTCATTACTGAGTATACTCAGCCCTTTGCTTGAATTAAAGTTCATTCGGCTTTAAGTTGTCAAGATACGGGCACAGTAAAGAGAGCATAGACAGTGTGTCCAACTTAATAATTAAATATTCTTAAAAGAATAAATATAGTGACTCTTGCAAGCATACACTGTCTCTTTTATGTAGTTAATAAATTGCTAATAATATTTAAAAAGAGAAATTAAATTAAATTAATAATTTTCTAATAACTGAATCACACTGTAATTGAAATTAGCTGCTCATTATCTGTCTAGATTCCGCCACATATCCCCGGAATCATTTCATTTGTTTGTAGGTCAACTCTAGTGCAGTTCTATATATATAACCGAAGGCATTGTCTGCCCTAGGAAGATCACTCATCATATAGCCCAAATCAGCCGGTGAAGGAATCGCTTTTAAAGCGTCTGCAACTCGGCACTCACAGAAAAAGATGAATGATGGCCCGAAGAGTCGGTTGTTTATGAAACTTTGTGGCCCATTGATGGCTTCAAGTGGCAGTCGGCCACATTTTGGCCAAAGTTAATAAAAGCGCATAAAGGGGGGCAACACCGAGCGAGACAGTAACAATGGGGGCCACTCGCCGGCAACAAAGACAACAATATTTAAAGAGCCAACAATGGCGCCACTAATGACTGATGATGTGCCAGCGCTGATAGATGCAAGCGGCTAGCGCAGATACATCCACAGATACTTTCACAGATTCAGATACGCCGCCCGAAGGAGAACAGAACGGGAAGCTCTCACAGAACCATTTCACTTTGATACGACAGTCTAATGGACTTGCACAGCGCCCGAATCTTGTTTACTCTTTCTTCATTGTTTAGAGAACTAACAGTGCATATATGCGTGTATATCTATGTTATATCCGCCAGATATTCGATTGCTGGACGGGTCTCGGGCGGGGGGAATTAAATTGCGAATCAAGCAAAGTAATTGCGATTTGAATGGTGAAAAAGTGCGAGCCATAAATCCCAGCGAGTGTCACGGCAGCGCTGCAATGCGAATTTATCAAATTCAGTCGCAAATTGGCGCACATCTGCAGATTGCCACGGATCCCCAGCTCCAGCTCCACTGCCACTTCCACTGGCGGTGCCACATCCCCACATCAGCTGCTCATCCAGTTACCGCTTTCCCCTTTTTCCTGTGGCCGGTTTCGCCGAGATACGCATAGAATATTAATCTCTTTGCGCATTAACTTAAATGAAATGACGCAACGGCGATAAGCGAACTGTGCACAGTGGGACGCACAGGTGAATTATTGGGTTTACTTTTGGGGAATAAAAATTAAAATAAATTTCTTTAGCTTAAAATAGATTCCATCTCTAATTTCATAAGCAGAATTTAAATCGTACTACTGCTAATCTAGTTAGATAAATATTTCAGTTAACAAAATCTTTTGCTTTCTATGATACAACCACTTGAGAATCATAGCAAACTGAATAGATAAACTTCAAATTTAAAGTCATAGAATAATATCTATGCTAACCATAAGTATTACCCCAAAAAAACGCATAAGATATATATTTTATCCTTACTCAGTACCCTTTCACCACTGTTGCAAGAAGTTGCCAGCAACAGGCTTTTGCTACACGGGGACCTGGTCCTGAAACCGCAGACCTTGAAGCTGGGCGGCGAACAAAACCAAAGTTAAACGAAAACCATCACAAATCGCATACAATTCGAGATGAAATTGTGAATTATTAATGCAGGCGGCAAAACTATTTGGCTGAGTAGACAAACCCACAAGACAGCCCTGGTTGGGCTTACTCTGCCCCTCACGGCGCACAGCACACCTCGTCCCGGATTTTGGCCAACTCGGGCGGAGGAACGTGTGCAGCCGCCTCCTTCTCCATTGAAAATTGAGTTACACGCGTGGTCGGTATGTGCGAGTGTATCTGGCAGATACATATGTATCTGCTGTCTGCGGCTACGTGCAGCACTGGCTTACATTTCGCAGATTAAAACCGAACTGCCCGTTGTGCCACCTGAAGCCAATTCGATTTAAATGTCTGGCACTTCCACTTGGCTTTTCCTGGCCATATTTCGTGCCACGCCGGCAACTGGGGCTCTCTTCCTGTTTACGGCTTTGCGAAAATGGCCGGGGTTCAAGGGTCAGCTCGGGGGTCCCTCAGTGTAAGTGTGTGTGTCTTGTGACTCCCTTTCTCAGTGACAGGCCGAATGCAATGGCAACAATTGCAATTTGTTGGCAACGTTCTGCCCTTGGGCCCAGGACCACTTGGGGTTCAGTTTGGCCAGGACTGGCTTTGCTTTCAAAGCGCGCAGAAATGCACAATGAAAAAAGCCTATAAACAGCTTTAAAATTGTTATTATTTATTATTTATTCATATGAATATAGATACTTCTTATTTTATTTTTACCATCGAAGAAACCAGATATAACCCATTTTACACCATACAAGTTATTTCTCTCCGTGCAATCGCAGATACAGATACATTTGCTGCACTTCGCGCTTCATTAAAAGGCGGGCGGCAACTTCCAGCTCCCAGCCCGGTTCGAGCTCCTTCTCCAGCTCCATTTTCGGTTTCAGCTCCACTGACGACAGCAAATTTGCACATTGCTTGACAGCAACAAGAAAAAAAAAATATATATATACATATAAGTAAGAAAAGGGGCGAGAGACCGGGGAAAAAGCGTCGAAATTAAAAGATTTTTAAAGACACCTTTGTAGCAAGTTTTGAAAACTTGTTCCGCGCCCTGACTTCACCATCTCCATCTTCATCACCGCAGCAGCCTCCGTCGTTGAGGCTCTGCTTGGGGTTTTAATATTGTATCGCGTTTTTTTTTTTCTTCTTGAGTTTTGTATGCTTTTTTTCGTGTTCACATCTCCTCTGACATGCTGTCGGGGCAGCCATGTTGAATACTTTTGTTTTCTAAAAACGAAGCTTGCAAATACATCTTTTTATTATTATTTCTTCAAGTTAAATTTCAAGTTAATTTGCTTGAGTTGGCTGTTTGTTTTGTATTTCCATTTAATTAACTATGCGGCCATACTGAGCTTGGTTTTGGGAGGCGGCGATAACCGGTAGGTGAAGTCTGTGCAGCTCTCAATGAATGGCGAATATTGGAGGATACCAGACACATTCTACAGCTCTATTAGCCACAATTTGAATATAGAATATCTTGTCTTGATTAATGACCTATAAGTAGATCGGCTAATGGCTGATGTAGAGCACTCAATCTCGCCCTCTTTGACCTGGGCCAACTGTTAATGCAGCTTACTTGAGCTGGGCTGGGCTGTTGGCTGTTGTGCAACTGCAAGTCAATCAGATAACTGCATTTAAATGCATCATCAAAATCGCATCAACTAGCAAATTAAATAGTGGAGAGTCCGGGGGCGGCGATAACTTATATTCAAATGCAAATGCAAATTGCTGACGGCTATCTGATGGATCGCAAATGAATTGCCCAGCCTCTGCCAGGCGCAAGAAATATGGAAGATAATTGAACCTAACGCCATTGACAGTAGCTCTTGTCCCCCGCTACCCGCTACCCGCTGCCGCATCCCCGGACTCTGCATTAATAAAGAATTCATCACAATTACAACGATTGCCACAGGATGCAATTTCCAAAGGAAATTATTAATGGAAAGTCAATGAGTGCGACGGGAGTAAATCAAAATCGCGGAGAAAAAAATTCTTCAACGTGCCCGTGATTGATTATTGGGTCTGGGAGATGGCTCTGGACGGGGACCACGGAGGACACCGACACGGACAGGGACAGGGACCTGTGGTCATCAGCGCCAGTCAAAGACCCCGAGCAGTTAATCATGGGGCTGCGGGAAAATGAGCGAGAAGTCCAGAAGCCAACGCCAGACAACGACAATGCCGCATTTTGTAGCGCGTTCATTCAACTGCAGACGACAGGACACTCATTAAAAATGGGTGCAACGGTGCAGGGTATCTCTCGCGGGAGGGAGTTCCCCTTTTCGCGGTCTTTACGCGCAGAGAGCGCGGAGAATGAGTCGGAAAACAGGTTTCCAGCGCAGTCCGGCTAATTTATGAGCGCATGCGCGACGCTCGCTCGCTCCCTACTCGGGAGCCCCATAATTAACTGAGGTAGTCATTTTGGACTCGAACATGGGCACACACCTACCTACCAGCCTTACCTGCACCGCACTGTGTCTGTGTCCGTGTGTGTGCCGCAGCTTCTTCGGCCGGAGAGAGACTCTTTAAATCAGAGATAAACGATAATTATCTGAGCGAAAATGAGCGCATAAATAATTTGCAAGAAGTCACATTAAAATTGTATCTAAGAGATACGCGCGGCCCGATAACGCCGCTGACCGCTCCGCCGCTCTCTGTGTGGGTCTTATGCTGGCTCCCAGTCCGCCGCTCGCTTTCCGGGACCTGGGACCCTGGGAGCCTGCGACGCGCCATTAAAAATTAAAAGCTCATTAATTATGCAGATAATTCATTTATTATATTTTCAACACAATACGAGAGCTACAAGCGGCATAATTTGTTACCCAGCTCATTATGCCAGAGGACCGAAGGATGAGGTGGCTCCGCGCTAAGTTCGGGGTTGGCAACTGTCTCGAATTGAAAACAATTATGGCCAACTCCTTCGCGTGGAAAGCTTCTCGGGGGTTGTTGGTTGTCTAATGCCAGGAAAGGCCCAGGTGGGGGTGAGGAAGGTGGTTTAGGGGCGTCACGTGTCTCCCGGGGGCGTTTGCTTGGCTTAATCCCCCGAAAAGCACTTAAGTTCCGAGTGTCCAATCAACAGGTTGATTTCAATGACTGGCTTAATTGGTGCGATTCAATTGGGTGCCGAGGCTATTAAATAATCGTTGAAGGTCAAGTTCATTAAATTCGGGGATTAAGTGAAATTATTATAATCAAGTTCTTGACTCTCTTTAGTTTGTTGAATGCTTTATATTTGGATTTATTTTAATTTTTCCTTGATATTTACAAAAGGTTTTAGTCTTGGTTAAGCCAGCATTCAATCTGTATTCATTTGAAATAATACAAGTAATTCTTAATTACTTTAAGGCTTTCTTAAATTTTGTTTACTGTTCAAAATGATTTCCAGAACTTCATAGATTGAACTGGTCTCTTTTCCCTCTTGGGTCGAAATTCCTTGCTCAGTTATGCAAAGACCGGAAACCATATGCTGTTATTCAGTCTCTGCGAAACCCTCAAGGTTCAGACCGAACCAATTTGCCATCAGCTGTTGTATCCGAGAGTCGAGAACCAAGGCTCGGTGCCACATGATGTCATTTTGCTCGAGTGGCTCTCGAGTAAGTGGAGAAAACGGCGAAGCAAAAAAAACGCGCTCGAAATACCATTCTGCGCATTGTGGCGGCTGTCGGACTGACGAAACTGAATGTGTTCGTGTTGACAACAAACACGGAATATAAATTGAAAAATGCTTTAAAGCGAAATAATCAATTTACTTCTTGACATAATTTCCATTTTTCACGAAACCCGGCAAAAGGCAGCCACGCGAGTGCCCAAAAACCTGAGGGGAGTGGGATGTGCGAAGTGGGATGTGGGTGGGTCTAAGGCAAGGCCACGCACAATTCGCACCACAAAGCGAAACAAAAACAATAAGAAAAGTTCCCCTGAAGTGGCTGCATCCCAATTCTTGGAGTGTTTTTAATATTCCTGCCATTCGTCTGACCACCATCTTGTGACTGCATCGCTTCCTTTATTTGAATTGTGATTAATGATCAAGCTCGGCCGCTGTTCCTGATATTTTTTCGGGATTTCCCACACCATCCCCCTTCGCTCTCTGCCCTTCTCCTCGGGAAGTGACAAATATATCCAGACAGTGGCAGACAGTAGTTGTGACTACGATTTAATAGCGCTTTAATGGTCCGTGGACGTCGATGGACCCCAAAACACCTGTTGTCCAGCGCGTGTTATGTGCCCATGGAGTGGGCGGAGGCCACGGTAACACTTTCATTATCACAAATGTCACATCATTTGTCGCCTGCCCCCTGGAGTAACACACACACGGAAAGAGTCAGCATCATTTATCACCTCAGGAATGCAATGCTCTGCAGGAGAGAGAGAGGGATATAGTGTGCGGATAGAGAGGGAGATACATGCCCAGATAGCCCGGCGACCGCATATTTGATTAATTTTCTTTTTCCGAAAGAAATTAACCCGCGCCGCACATGTCCCCTTGGCGACCCGCGCGTCGGCCCTTTTGACTCCTCAACCACACCATACCATTCCATCCCATCCCATCCCATCGCATATATCCTCATCTGTTCCGATCGGGTCCCAGGGTCCAAGATTTATCTGTTCCAGCAGACCTCAAGCGTGGCACCTCGCGCTCTCTGTCTGATTTATTTATGGAACTGTTCCGAGTTCGAATCGTATTTGAGGGAATTTTAGTTTCCAGAGAGCCGCGAAACTGCTCGGAATTCCTGCTCAATCCAAGCGATCTTGGCCCTGATCACGATCACTTGTTGTACTTAATTAGTTCAATTTGTGACAAAATTCCCGACTCGCTCGCTTCCTATGAGTAATGGTCCTCGTCTGGAAATTTGACATTGATAATGGTTTTCGGTTAAACGACTCATTAGCCGCAGGCCACAAAGTAGCCACCGATCTGAGGCGATCATCGGAAATGCGTTGATTTATGGAGTTTTCTTATCAACCTGACCCTGCACTTGGGGAAAGGGTTACTAAAGTAAGTTATAATTTTTAAGGAGTCTTTTTTAAAGAAGAGCTATATAGTACTTGAACTCAGATATTATCATATTTTTCTCCGTGTAAACTTTACAATTCCCCGTAAAAAGTGCAACAAGTTCAAAGTTGTTTTTGCACGATAAGATCAAAACTGAGGCCGCCAGATGATCGTGCGCCCCTCGCTTCCATACCATGGCATACCCTGGCACGGCATCCCAGGTGCTGGGATCTTGGAGTGCCGCACACGTTGCTGATTACGATGACGATGTTCAGTCGCTGTTGTGTATTTTTTATTTAGTTTTCTTCTTCTTTTTTTTTCGCCTGACCAGACGCCGGACCGTTGACAAATGACCGCTACAAGTGTTTGTGACAAGCCGCAAGTATCTTTTTGTCGTATTTTTTTATATCTATTTGCGCCGCGGCCAGAACAGAAAACAATTAAACTTCGGCTCCAACGAGCCTGATGTCTGACCTACGCCAAAGGTTTTCAGCTTAACTTTGAACCTGCCAGCGATCGAGTGGAGTAGCGTGGCATGGAGTCCCGTGTATGCTAATCCCGTGTCAATCACAATCCCCGATCGGGGAGTATGCAAAGAGATAAAGACGAAACATCGGGGGAAACATCTCGGCCGGACAATGGCAATTTGAATTGCAGAATCGGAGCCCGTGACACTGAGATCGAAGGAGCTCTCCGAGCTCCGATCGTCACTTAATAAATTCTGAAACAGATTTTTGCATGCAGGCCGAAATGGGATGCACCAAAAAATTTCAAATTTCCAACTGATATGTTAAGCGGCTGTCAGCGCGCCGCTCTCTTAGCCAAGTACACTTGACGTCATCTTACGCGAAATGCAAATGAAATGGCCAAGAATGAAGACAAGTTGTTTTAAAGGGGACTAGTAAATACCCTGTTTATAGGGTTTGTAATATTTAACCGTGGTTAGCATCATAAATGTACAAACTAAGTACTTATCTTATTATTTGTTTTATATAATGCAAATCCTGTTTTGTCTGGCAACATCCAAACCCCCCCCAAAAAAAGAAGGGTATTAGCACAAAGGAAACCCAACAATATAAAAGTCACACAGCAGATTCTTCATTCTTGGGGCGTTCTGTCTTTGAAATATGTGTACATATATGTTTGTACATGCAAAATCCAATATGTCTATATAGTATTTCACAAATGCCCAGACCCAGACAAAGATACAGACTGCGGCAGAAGCAGAGACCGGGGCACTGGCATCCCAATGCGAAGCCATGGCATCCCATCCCATTGAGGTGGCTGGGAAATGGGAACAAACTTGTAAAACGCTTCGAATGTTCGCTCATTGGCGCTGTCAAGAGATCTCTCCCCCCGGCACCAGTGATATAAGCACCAGTGATATGACATGCCAGGTGCCGTTGGATGAGGCTGCTTTCGGATGATTCCCTGCCCTGTCAACTCATTGGGGGCTTTTGCTTTGGATTTTGCGCCTGGCCATGACGACAGCGATGCGCTACTTGCCCGCATGTAGTTAACCAAAAAATGAAAGAAAAGCGAAAACATACTGAGCCGAACCGGAGAGGGGATGCCACAGTGCTGACATTTGGCTGAGGACTCAACGGGTTGCGGATGTGCTCGGTGATCTTTAGTCGGAAATCAAACCAAATCTGAGAGGGAATTAGTGGATGGCGATGCTCGAGATGATGATATTTAATAGAGAAGCAGTTGGGGCTGATTTAGACATAATAAGTGGAGGAGAGTAGAGCAGGTTCGCAGCGGATATAGCTCAGGTCTCTGGAAAATGTAGTCATCTGCAGACATAATTGTAAAATTTTCTGTGGAATATTATAAGTTAGTCTGAGCAGCAAAGTTGTACTGTGAAATTCAACTAATCATTAAGCCTTTTAAATGATATTGTAGTACTTAATTTCCCTGATTTCTCTATTACAAAAATATTTAAAGCTTAAAAGGCTACTAATTCTTTACTTTAAATACATAAAATTCCAAAATTCTTGTGTAGTTTTCAAGGCAATTAGTTCAGCATTACAACTACACAAATTTCGAGGAACGTTCCCAAGACAGAAGCCGCCCTAAACTCTGGCAGATACCAGCACGCATCCGAAAGATACATTTCGCAATGCTGTTGCCACCACCCTCCTCCTTCCTCCTTCCTTGTTTCTCCTTCCTCCACCCAGCTCCCTTGAGTGGTGTAAACAAATTGCAACATATGACAGCCGCATTTGACAATTGTAAATGGTCGGCGGCAGTGCAAGTGCTCGGCTCGTCTTTTGTTGTCCCTCGAAGGAGCCACAGAATAAAAAATAACACACGGAAATAACTGTCTCTGACCCCAGAGGAGAGCGAGTTGTATCGATTGGACCGGACAACCTGGGCAAGGTCAGGATCCTCGCCTATCAAATAGTAATAGTAAAGGACACTGGGAAACGTCTGCACATCATGCATCAGTCGGAAGTCTGCCAAGTTTTTTGGCAAAAGTTTCCCTTAAAAAAAGAAAGAAAAGAAATAAAAGCTTGCCCTAATGGCAAACCAGAAATATTACCTGCTATATCAAAGATGATGGCCCGACTGACAGTTGGTTGCAGGAGAGCGAGCGAAATGGGTCAAGAGCCTGGATTAGTGCACTTCAATTTGTTGCCACAACAGTTGGCCGCAGCTACCCGTCTCTCTCTCTGTCTGTCTGTCTGTCTCACTCTATTGCCGGCTGATCCGCATGACTGATGAAGTCGATGGCCGTTGTCTGGTTACTGTCTGCCTGCTGTTTACTTGGTCATTAGTTTAAGCCCATTCAGGATGGCAGCCAGCCGGGGAAGTGCAGGAGCTTTTGATGTTGGCGCTTCCGCGCTGCCGCACGCTGGCCACACTCAAACTCGCTTTAATTAAATGAGCGGTAATTAATTTCAACTTTAATCAGAAATTCCATTTAGATTTTCGCCGCTGATTGATGTGACCTGACATCTTCCGCCAACGTCACATCGAAGACCACTAAACTGTGACAGCGGCAAAGGCAGCCAAAAAAAAAAAAGCGGAAAACTTTCGGAAGCGTGTGTGGGCAGCGGACAGAGATAGAGATACTTTTGAGTGGGGCAGTCTTAGTTTAGATTCAATTTAAACTGAAATTTAAAATGAAATTTAAGCTGAATTTAAACTGAGTTTAAAGCTAATTTAAACTGAAACTTTAGATGAATTTAAACTAAGTTTAAAGCTGTATTCTTTGGTTGGCAAAGGGCAAGAGCAAGTGATAATCTTATAAGCTTTAGTTGGAAAATCAAGAACATATTTTTGGTATCACTAAAAGATACTTTTATCAAGGTGGAACAGTTTTAGACGTTATATTTATAAACTTATATTTATTATGATATAAATAATCATTTGCTAACTAAATACATTCATTAAATTTATTATCTTGACATACAGCAATATGTTTTAATCTATGATAATTTATTTTCAAAATACTTAAAATCAAAAATTTATGTTTGCAACTAAGCAAAATATCAATATCATTACCATTCTTTAACAACCAATTAAATACAATTAGAAAACTTAAAAAAATATTCATATATCACTGCAAAATGTGCAGTTCAACTTATTTTCCCCTCAGCAAATGGGCCATGACCCATATTAAATCAATGGAACATGGGGCCAGGCGATACATCGGTCGCCCCCCAAAAATAGAGAGGGGGTCGCGCACACCAGTCAGCGGTTGCCGTCTATCACATTGACTGACTGCCACACATTTGCCAGATATAAATACTAGAGATACGCATACAGATACAGTATCTATTGCCGAACTGAGCGCTGTGCCTCAACTCTTTGCCGTATATTGGAAAGCCAAAACAAAGCGGGCGGGCCAATTGAGTTGGCCGTAATAACACGCCACGGTAAATGGCTTTTAAAAGTCTACTTTGCCGTAGCACGCCCCCTCATTATGAACGACGCGCTCCGAACGCCCTCGTGCAGTTGGCCAACGACAAAAAGGAAAGATACAAAACAAGAAAAAAAAGATATACCCCGTACAGATGACAGAAAAGTTTTCGGGGGCGACTGGCAGAGAACGGGAAATTGTCATTATCTTCCGGGAAAGACACAGCGAGAGGGGAAAGGATAGTTTTGGCAAGCGACAAACATCTGTCTGGGCCGAGATATATATGTATATACCTTTGCCAGGACTCCGCGTGCTCCCCACAATGCCAGGTTGGAACTTTTTCGGGTGCCACCAAATGGCAGTTTGACACGTCATATTTATGAAATGCGCAACGTTGCAGAAAATCACAAAATAAATGAGAAAATTAACTGCCTCGGAGCGGTGAGAAAGGTCGCGGGGTGGTGCTGTCCACTTGAACGTTTGACGATTGCCTAGAAACGCCTTCAAATAGTTTTTCGGGGGTAAAATGAAAGATATTTTGAATATATGGATAAAATGGGAAAAGAAGTATTGTTGTATATATAAATACTAATAGCGACAAAAATAACTCGATCGGTTTTATAGTCTCTGATGATGAAACCACCTATAAACAATAAGTTTTGATTTATTTTATTACCTCTTTGAATTTATTTCATAGTTTACTCTTAGTTTAATTTATTATATTCCTGCAGTGACAACAAATCTAATACATTTTCCTCTCATTTGTCTCCTCCAGGTACTGTGAACGCCAATGGCGAGACGAAACGACAACGGACCTCATACACCCGCTACCAGACGCTGGAGCTGGAGAAGGAGTTCCACTTCAATCGCTACCTGACCCGCCGCCGGAGGATCGAGATCGCGCACGCCCTGTGCCTCACGGAGCGGCAGATCAAGATCTGGTTCCAGAACCGGCGCATGAAGTGGAAGAAGGAGCACAAGATGGCCTCGATGAACATCGTGCCGTACCACATGGGTCCCTATGGACACCCCTACCACCAGTTCGATATCCATCCGTCGCAGTTCGCGCACCTGAGCGCATAGGACGCGTGGCACTTTTCGGGTACTGGTTAGAGACTCAATCAGTTGTATCAGGAACCATATCAGACGGCGGCGGCGGCCTCGGCGGCCAGCAGCTATCAGTCCCAGGACGGTGGCTCTGTGGGCGGTGGTTCGGGGGTCGGAGTGGGTGGCGTGGGAGGTGGTGGTGGGGCAGGAGCTCTGTCCAACGGCGGCAGCAATGGCCCCGGCAACGGTCCCAACTCCCTGTTCGCCTCCGCTGCCTCCAGCTCCCAGGCGCCCGACTGCATCAAGTATCCGCAGGAGTTCTGATCTCAGGTTATCATCAGGCAGCAGCAGCAGCAGCAGCAGGATGATGATCCTGTGGACCGGAGCCAGGATCGGCGGCTCGAGCAGCTCCTGGCCTCGGACTGTGAGCCCGACCCGGACCTGCAGCTGGAGTTCAAGGCGGACATTGTCGGCTGCAACTTGTTCTGCTGCTGAGCCACGCCCCTGCCGCGTACCGCCTACCGCCAGCCGCCCATTGCCCATCGCCTGCCGCCTGTCGCCGCCCGTCGATCAACCAACATCCAGTGATGTTTCTTGTTTGCAACTGATTCGTGTTAAGCTAAGAAACGAGCCACATTCAGATGGTTCGTTTGGGTTTATGATACTGGAGGTGGCACCCCGGGCAATCGCAACCGAAAAGCACTGTTCTGTGACTCGGATTGAGCCTAGCTCTCAATTTCCCTTCCACAGAGTTTCCATAGTATTCGATTTCCGTACTAAAAAGATCCTTATTGCAAGCATTAGGGTATGCACAAACACAAGTTAAAATGAATAATAAAACTATAAAGGACTAGTGCATACCCTAAACCTGCTCAAGTTAGACCGACTGAAGTTCAGATTGATATTTGATACTGATCTGATTTCAGACTAACTGATTTTTAAAATTTGTTTCTGTATCCTTGCGAGTGCCCGTGGTCCTTCCAGTATGATGAGCCTCTTTCTCTAAGCAGTATTCGAAAAGCTGGTAGTTCGTAAGCCTAGCATAATTTTAGCCCGTAAGCTGCACAGAAGAAGAGACGAGAAGTCGAGTTAAGCAAAACTAATATCTGCAATAATTTCAAAGTGATTTCTAATTAACGTTAGCCCTTCGTTTACATCTGATCCAATCCAATCCCAGCCCCGGTCCCCCAGCAACACCCCACCCAGCACCCTCCAGGGAGTCCTAAAGAGTGTACTTAATTCCTAGTTAGTAGAGACCTAACTCTAGTTAACCACATAAGGCTTTGTTTAGTTTGTAAATAGCAGAGTAATCACCTTTTTATGTTTGTGTTTCGTTTTGGAGAGAATTTTCGGAAAGTATCTGTAACTGTTCACCTTATTTTGTGTGTTTGCGTTTGTGTTGTTGAAAGTGCTCTAGCAGCTTGGAAATGCTTTACTATTTTTACTATCGAAAATCAATCGTTTTTAATTGCCACTGAGAACAAATTCGGAAGATAAACAGGAAGTAAATATCTCAAAATTAGCATAGAACTTGCTATAGTTAATCAGGATTTTCTTTGGAGCAGCAGCCTCCCTTCCACATTATTTATTCAAAGGCCTCTGTACATTCAAGTCGAGAGTCTGTCGACCCAGTAAGCCAACGAAATTTGATTAAAGCGAGAATTGTTAAAGCCTAAAGCTAAAGGAATCCCATAACCGTAATGTAAAGTAATTATTTATGCTGTACTTTTCGCTAAGCTAAGGTTAGTGCATTCTAGAACTATCGGTAGTCTATGTGAGCCTAGATCGTAAGCCTAAATTATGTATATCGAACTAGCAAGACAAATTTTAGTGAAAGCAAAACAGAAGTGAAAACAAATCAGAACGAGCAGCGGCTAAGCAAACGCTAAGGAAGCAACACGATGGAAAATGAGAGAATCAAAAGAAAACTAGCACAAATTAATCAATCATTTTTTGTTTCCCATTGTGTACATTTGTTCAATCCTAGTTTGTACAGTCCCGATTGTTTGTTTAGTGCAACTTGCCGGAACTGTAATGAGATGATTTCCCACTCGAGCGAAATGCAATACACCATTCGTAGTTTTGGGTTAAGGGGCACTCACTGTCGGCCTGGGAACAGTGGGCGCAAAAAGTTTAACTGCATTCCATGTATAAATAAAATTACGCAACTAATTTTAAATGAAATTCGCATGTATGTATTACCTTAATCTGGGTTCAATTGCAGACGCAATGTTTATAAACGAGAATGGAATCGAAAACAAAAGCGAAAAACAAATGAAACTTCAACTTTGAAACCACAAAAACCATACAAATATAAAGAAAAACAAAAAGTATGTAAACATGTATGAATATGGCATAAAAAATAAAAACTATTTTAAAATGTAATCGTCCTCTGCGTTTTGATATGATCTCGGATCGGGGAATTAAGGATGTTCGGTGCTGTATGCACAGTTGTCTCGTCGATGACGTTCGAGTGCCCGGATAGCTCAGTCGGTAGAGCATTGGACTTTTAATCCAAGGGTCCAGGGTTCAAGTCCCTGTTCGGGCGAGCTTTATTTTACTTTTATTATTTCGTTTTTTAAAGAGTAAAATATTAAAATAAGTAAAATAATAATTAGTAAATATTTTTAAAATTCATAAGTATTTATTTCGATCTA
>VNJR01006659.1:0-23544 GCA_008042585.1 Drosophila punjabiensis
AGCCGACTCCAACCTCCCAGCAGCAGTTGGGAACAATAGTCGCCACGCTGTTCCCGTCACAGCCGCCTGTAAGACTACCCAGCGTGTCTGTGGGCGAACCGATCCCCACCTGCGAAGAGGAAGTCCTTAGCGCGCTGACAAGCTGCAAAGCATCCAAGGCCCCCGAACCAGATGGCATTCCCAGTGCAGCTCTGCATGCCATCGTGAAGGCCTACCCGAAGCTATTCGTGCAGCTGTACAACATATGCATCGCGGATCAGACCTTCCCAAGAGCCTGGAAGCAGCAAAGACTTGTGCTCATACCGAAGCCTGGCAAGCTGAACGATGACCCGTCCTCATTTCGGCCCCTATGCATGCTGAATACGATTGGCAAAGTATTCGAGCGCATCATAAGCAACAGACTTGAAAGGGAAACCGAGGAGCGCGGAACCCTTTCAACCCACCAGCACGGCTTCCTCAAGAAGCAAAGCACCATTGACGCGATCCGCGAGGTAACATAGATTGCAGAAAATGCCATTGAAGGCGAAAGATGGCAAGGTGGCTCCAAGAAATACTGCCTCTTATGCACCTTGGATGTCAAAAACGCCTTCAATTCTGCAAATTGGAGCCTAATCCTGCAAGCACTCCAGCGTGGCGGCATATCTGGCTATCTTATCCAGCTGATTGCCGACTACTTCAAGGATCGCGTCCTGCTTTACAGCTCCGACGCCGGAAACCAGAGGCATCACGTGACAGGAGGCGTACCTCAAGGCTCAGTCCTCGGGCCACTGCTTTGGAACGTCATGTATGACGAGATACTGAGGCTGCCACTACCAGAAGGCTGCTCCGTTGTCGGTTTTGCAGACGACATCGCTCTGGTCACAAGTGCCACCTGGAGTACGCAGCGGCCAAGGCTTCCAAGGCCACAGCCGCCATCTCGAAAATGATGGCCAACACGCGCCGACCTAAGCAGCACAGCAGAAGGTTGATATCAACAGTGGTGACGTCAACCTTACTCTACGCCGCACCGATATGGGCAGACGCCATGCTGGTGGCAAGTTACAGCCGCCATTGCAAGACGGTGTACAGACGCTGCGCGCTGCGCATCTCCAGCTGCTTCTGCACGGTCTCAGAAGAAGCTGCGCTGGTGGTAGCCGGATCGATCCCTATCGACCTGCTGGCAGCGGAACGTAGGACCGGCAACTCGGGCAGCAGAATCCAGAGGAGCATCACTGTCGCAAGGTGGCAAGCGAGATGGGAGAACGCGAGCACTGGACGCTGGACACATCGGCTTATCCCCGATCTGGACCAGCTGATCACGGGCCCAGATGCTTGAAGGCCTATCTACACAGATTTAGGCACGAGGCCGACCCATACTGCGACTACTGCGGCAGTGACTCCATTGAGGACGCAGAACACACCTTTTTCGAGTGCCCGCTTTTCCGCGGGGAAAAAGCAACAGCGGAGGCTACTACCAACCGTCGCCTTACACCCGAGACTACGGACATGGCAGCAATTGTAATGAGGGAGCTAAGGCGACGGGAGCAGACCCGACGCACTGATGGTCCCAGATGAACGGCATCCTGACCGCCAGCCACCCCCGTGAAGTATAGCTTCGCAGCAGTCCCGCGGGAGTGGACTCTTCTTCTCAAACTTCCATTCTAATTTGTACATTACTTTCTCCGCAGCTCCTTTCCCCCGCGCGCACCTGCTGTCTCGGGCAGCACCGGCCCACGTGCCGAAGGACTCCACGTAAGCATAAAAATATCCATTGTGAGGGCAGCAGCCAGGGCCCCTCTCATTATTCAATACATATAAATACACACACATACATAAACTCCCCTTGCGTATTCGTTTGCATCCGAATCCTTGCTCCCTCTTCCTCTTCCCACTCCTCGGCTCAGGTTTGCGGCTCGTGTTTGTTTTCTTATCCACGATACGCATCTTGGCCGAGTACCATCGTCCCCCCTTTTCATGTTTGATCGTAGTTCTAGATCCCCGTAGATTCCGCGCCCACCCGGAATATTGATTCCCGTAGACTCCGCGCCCATCCGAAGTGTTAGTACCCCTTAGACTCCGCACCCATCCGGAGTGCTAGATCCCTGTAGATTGAGCGCCCATCCGAAATATTGATTCAAGTAGATTCCGCGCCCATCCGGAATATTGATTCCCGTAGACTCCGCGCCCATCCGGAGTATTAGATCCCCCGCAGGCTCCGCGCCCATCCGGAGTATTAAATCCCCGTAGGCTCCGAGTCCAGCCGGAGCATTAAATTCCCGTAGGCTCCGAGTCCAGCCGGAGCATTAAAGCCCGTAGCCTCCGTGTCCACCCGGAGTAGTCTCCCCCCGTAGTGGCCGAGCATACCCGGCATTAGCCTCCGAGTCCAGCCGGAGACGCTCACAGTCGGGATCCGCGGGTGCGAGTCTCGCACCACCCAGCGCGATCGCGCCAGACACCCCCGTACGCAATCTAGTTTGCGATCACGACTCATAGGTGGCGCTGGCCACATTTTCCTGTACGCAAGCCAGATTGCGATCGCGGCTCATAGGTGGCGCTGGTCATATTTCCATGCACGAAACTTAATTTGCGACCACAGACACCCTGGTGGAGTCTTCAATAATCCGAGGTCTATGTCCCGGGTCATCTCGCTCTGCGACCACAGACGCCGCCAGACATAAAAATTCCTACTGCAGGTTCCACCCTTCTATATAAATTTTCATGTATAGGTTCCTTGGCCCCGACTGAGATTTTACCCCGGCCAGAGAACTACATGACAAGTGGCGCCCGAACAGGGTTCTGCTAGGGAGAAATACCAAGAATAATACCACCTGTACGGGGAGTGCGTAACCCCAGAACGAGCGTCATAACCCCTATGGATTTATTTTGACGAAGACCCAAGATCCAAAGAAGAAACTACGAACCATGGACGCTGACCAGAAGCTAACCGGTGAGTTCGCTCCACGTTTAATTAAGAACCCTGGGGTCTCCTCGCGGTGGATATACTCCCGCTTGAAGGCCGAACTTCTATCTTTTGCTGACGAATTAGGGTTCCCCGCCGAGGGACTTGTCGACGACCTACGTCGAAACTTCGCGACGCTAGTGAAAGATTCCGAACGGACCCAAGAGGTGTGGGCTCGACTCGCCGACCTCGAAAGACGGTATACAACCCGTGCCACGAGTCTCGTGCCCTCTGGAGAGGACAAACCCGGCCCCAGCGGCCTCATTGCACCCGTAAACGCCGGAGTAAATCCCGGAAGCTCATCTGTAGGTCGTTCTCGTAGTACCCCTAACTTCGCTGTCACTGCCCCCTCTTCGTTGTCCGTGCATCGAGATGCTTTCACTGAACCAAGCTAAGACCGACACCGCCGAGAATTCGTCTGCGTTCCGGAAAGAATTCGCAAATGGGGTCTCCAATTCGACGGGACCTCTGACCCTCTCGCCTTCGTCGAACAGGTCGAAAGCAGGGCCTTATCCTACGGGATCGATCTAGAAATTCTCCCTCGCGCCATGGCAGAACTGCTGACGAGCAGAGCTGATAAGTGGTTCCAAACAAGCCGCCTGCAAGGGGCCGATTGGACCACCTTTCGTCGTGAATTCTTAGAATTTTTCTTCCCACCTCGATACTTCCAACGCTTGGACGACCAGATTCGGAGTCGTGAGCAATTGGATGGAGAAACCTTTAAAGACTTCATGTTAGATCTCCGCGTTCTCATGCGTCACGCTGGCTACGATGAAACCCAAGAGCTGAACAGATTATACGAAAATGTCGCGCCAGAATATCAAATGTACATCCGACGTAGCGAGTTCCGGACCATTGGGGAACTAGCTCAACTGGCTACCGAGTTTGAGGCCGTCCAGAAGCGGAGCCTCGGACGACAAAGCCACAACCGTGTCTCTCAGCCTGCCACCGTATACCACCCGCCTTCGCCGGGTCGGGTTCAACCTGCGACTCCCGAAAGAATCACTCAACGGAGCTCACCCCGTGCGCCACCAGAACTCAGAGTGACCCAGCCAGCTAGGGTTAACAGAGTAACCGCATCCGACAGTGGAATCGATGTTCGGGATGCTTGCCGAAATTGCGGAGCACCAGGGCATTTCAGCCGCGACTGCCGAAATCCACGTCAATACTTTTGCTGGGACTGCGGACGACGTGACGTCCGAACCGTAGAATGCTGCCGACGCCCACAACCGGGAAACGGGATGGGTCCCCTCGACCGGCGGAGTCCGTCGGGACCCAACTCAACAGAGAACCCCCAGTAACCGCACCGCTTAGAATAGAGAGAGAGAGGATCGCCGCTGAGGTCGACATTTTCGGACACGTGCGTCTGGCTACCATCGACACAGGGGCGTCTCGAAGTTTCATTAGCCAGAACATTGCCGACGTAGTCGGACAACCCCATCAGTTTAGGGAAATTCGCACTCAAATAAATCTAGCCGACACGTCTCGAGTAGAAGTAACAAGGTTGCTCTTGGCGGACGTAACGCTCGCCCGGAAGTCAATACAGGTTCCTCTCTTAGTTATGCCATCCATGATGGAACCGTTAATCTTAGGGATGGATTTTCTTGCGTCCATCGGTACTACCCTCCGTTGTGGGACTGCAACTCTCACGTTGTCCCGACGCAGACCTGGGGAACGCGACGTGCCCAGGCCAAACGGACCGGAGCAAGTCGATCCGCCGGAACTACAACCTCGACCTCGACCTTGACCTCGACCACGACAACCACCCGATCACGAAGACACCCCAAGGACATTAGTAGAACCGCGACTAGGTCTAGCCAACCACGACTTAGGACAACAGAGCTACCAGGAAAGCAGTGCACCCGAAGAGCCACGCAGCGGTCATGAGACACGAAGTACAGCCGACAAAGGAATCATCAGAGAAAACCAGTCAACGGAACACGCCGAGAACATCGACGCAGCGACACAGGAGATGACCCTCGTGGAAGAACGTGAGGACAACGAACCAGGAATACGAGCAGAAAGTAACGCAGAGAACACACCACGAACGCACGACGAAGAGACCGGGCCCCAGGAGCCCCAACGACCGAGCCACGAACATCAGGAAAACGACGACGAAACCAATCCGCGTGTCCAAGCGTTCCTCAGCGAACAATTGGCACGTTTCGAGGGAATGACAGGAGTAGCAAACATAGCCGAGCACCGGATCACCATGCGGGATGACCGGCCGATCAAGCAGCGCTACTTCCCGAAGAACCCCGCCATGCAACGCATCATCGACGAACAAGTAGACGCCTTACTGCAGCAAGGAGCGCCCCACTAGTTCTGGTACGGAAGAAGACCGGCCAGTGGCGCATGTGTGTGGACTACCGACAGCTAAACGCCAAGTCCATCCCAGACGCATACCCGCTGCCGCGAATCAATCACATCTTGGAGCGACTGAGAAAGGCAAAATACATCTCAACCTTGGACCTGCGCAACGGAAACTGGCAAATAGCCATGGCCACGGACAGCCGGGCCTGCACCGCGTTTACGGTGCCCGGAAGAGGCCTTTTTCAATGGCGAGTCATGCCTTTCGGATTGCACTCCGCCCCGGCGACATTTCAGCGTGCGCTAGATAGCGTAATAGGACCCGACCTCGATCCGCACGCATTCGCCTATCTCGATGACATCATTGTCATCGGCGCCAGCCTGGAGGAACACATGGACAACTAGCGACGAGTCTTCGAACGATTGAGGAGAGCCAACCTGCGCATCAACCAGGAGAAGTGCTCTTTCTTCAAGAGGAAGATAGCCTATCTAGGTCACGTGATCAGTGATCAAGCCATCCACACCGACCCGGGCAAAGTGGCCGCCGTACGGAACCTGAGTCCTCCCACGAGCTTACGGGAGCTGAGGAGATGCCTCGGCATGGCCTCGTGGTATAGGCGACTCGTGCCTAACTTCGCCTCGGGCGTCCAGCCCATGACGAACCTACTACGGAAGAACCAGCGGTGGAAATGGGAAACCGAACAACAGAGCGCCTTCGATCTCCTGAAAACTTTACTGACAGACGCACCCGTGCTGGCCTGCCCAGACTTCTCTGTCAAGATGACGCTACAGACCGACGCCTCGGAGGAGTTCTGACACAGGAAATCGACGGTCAGGAACGAGTCATCGCCTATGTCAGCCGGAAATTGGATGCCGCGGAGCTAAACTATTCTCCCACAGAAAAGGAATGCCTGGCCATTGTCTGGGGAATACGAAAGCTACGTTGTTACCTCGAAGGTTATAGATTCGATGTAATCACCGACCACCTGGCGCTTAAGTGGCTCGATCACATCGAGAACCCGACCGGCAGTATTGCCAGATGGGCTTTAGAGCTCCAACAGTACCAATACGATGTACACTACCGCCGCGGAAAGTACAACGTCGTCGCTGATGCCCTATCACGGCAACCATTGGATCATCTATAGAGGCTCGCACAAGACGGACACCACTGCAAGTGGTTACAACGGAAGATAAAAGACGTCCGCGAGGACCCGCAGAAGTTTCCCGACTTCATCATCGAGAACGGTGAATTATACATCGTAACGGAAGGCAGGCGTCCTAAAAGCACTCACACTCACCATTGCCAACTCTGCAGCGGCTCAGGCTCAGTACTGAAGAGGTTCCGCACAGTTCTCGCCCACCGTTACTGTTTCAATTGTTTGGCCCACGAACATTCCAAAGGAAAATGCCACAGTGGGGACCGATGCATGAAATTCTAATGCATGCACCCCAATCGCCGCATCAGCTCCCTCCGTACCTCCAATTCCCACAAATCTAATCCTCATCCGTCTTCTTTCAGGTCACACATGATGTCTCCACTTCCATGAAGTGCGATCGACCGGGATAGCAGACGTATCCGAGTATCCCCTCTGCATACCGAGCTTCCAAAAGCTCGGCCGTTCTTTCGCTTCCGCCTTCCAGATCGCGCATTGTCATATATTTATTATATACGTTGTAGTTGACGGCAAAAAAAAAAAAGAAAAAAAGGTCAGTGGGAGTACATTTCTCTAAGCCGGCACAAACCACTGCCACCAATGCGACCACTTTAACGACTTCAGCAGCAAAAAACTAACCACTTCCTCCTTACTTCTTTATCAATATATCAGGCGCTACGTAGGAAGCTCTCCATGTGTGCGCATGTTCTCTGGCAAAGAATTTCAGTTGCACATGTCGAATAAGTCGTCCTGCAGCTCTTGGGAAATAAGGACTGGTGCCGGATTCCTATAATATGATGGAAGAGTGTAAATAAAGCGTTAAAAATACGCATCCAGGTTGAGAATTTGTCAATTGGTACCTCTTTGATACTCTCATCAGGAATGTTATGCATAGCTGTGGGCTTAATAGCTCGCTCTTCGATATTGACATCGAGATTAAAAAACACACAGAACTTGCTTGTAGAAGGTGGCCACTCAGAGGTCGGTATGGCCAGCTTAGACGTTGTGAGGACCTGATCTGGCCCTCACATTTTGTATATATCTTGTAAATATTTAGGTTAGTTTGGGATTTAGGGTATAATAATAAGTTAGAATTTAGGTAAACATCGTAATATTTAAGTACGCACGCTATTATTTTAGTAACCGTTGGCCTAGGAGAAACAACAAGACCCACGAAGGGTCTTAGATCAGGAGAAACAACAAGACGTACGAAGGGCAACTGTACATAGCTTAGACCTAGGCCCGCCAGGCCTCATGGATAGGAACACAGTTAGGCTTGCACACACACACAGCCAAACCCAGCACGCAGCAGACGACAGCCGCATCACAACAAAACCACTCAGAGGTCGGTATGGCCAGCTTAGACGTTGTGAGGACCTGATCTGGCCCTCACATTTTGTATATATCTTGTAAATATTTAGGTTAGTTTGGGATTTAGGGTATAATAATAAGTTAGAATTTAGGTAAACATCGTTATATTTAAGTACGCACGCTATTATTTTAGTAACCGTTGGCCTAGGAGAAACAACAAGACCCACGAAGGGTCTTAGATCAGGAGAAACAACAAGACGTACGAAGGGCAACTGTACATAGCTTAGACCTAGGCCCGCCAGGCCTCATGGATAGGAACACAGTTAGGCTTGCACACACACACAGCCAAACCCAGCACGCAGCAGACGACAGCCGCATCACAACAAAACCATTACAAAAGCCTGCCTAGCAACAACGGTAAACATCGCCCGGATCATAACAAAGGCCCGCCAACATCGGCAGTGCCGCATCGGCAATGCCAACACACCGGCAGAGCCAACATCGGCAGAGCCAACATCGGCAGAGCCAACTCACCGGCAGAGCCAACGCATCGGCAGAGCCAACATACCGGCAGAGCCAACGCAGCAGAGCAGAACCCCGCGCAGACGCATGGCCAGGAAGGGCCAATCAAGGAGAGAGCGAGAGGGCTCATGGCCGATCACGGGCAGCGCTCGCACCAGCCGAAGCCGACGCTGCAATGCAAGCACGAAAAACTTTGTGTCGGCAGAGGCGACAACGCTTACGAAGCCGCGGAATCAGCGGCAGAGGGGGACTGCTGGTAGTTACTCCTCTTCTCGAGTCGGTTTTCAACAGCGGAACAGTACAGACGTGACATCGGTCTTCAGCAACAGAGCGATCTCAAGTGCAACCACGTGGGATCAGAGGAGCAGGCCACGCGGCGGACTAACAAAGTGCCGCATCGTGGGCACGTGGGTGGCCACCACCATGGATAGGCTGGCCCGCACGCTGGAGTAATCGGGTGAGCTGGGCTTCGGACCGACCCCACTGGGGGTCGGGGTGTGTGTGAATAAAGACGAGATAGGATTTGGCAAATGTTGCAAAATGACTTGAACAATATGTTGTCCTGGTGCAACAACAATTTTTCATTCCTCAACAACTGTAAATGTAAATGTATGTCTTTTTTTTCGAAAAAATTGTTTCATTGCAAATAATTCCATTGGGACAAGTGTTCTTGAACGCATTTACTCAGTTACTGACCTTGGAGTTCTGTTTAAGCATAACTTGAACTTCACCGACCATATTGGCATAATTTTTTTTAAAGCCAAAGGGGTTTTCGCCTTCGTTAAGCTCTGGTCGAAGGTCCTTTAATGTAAACAGTGAAATTATTTTAAGACACCTATCCTTGCCTCTGCCCACCTGATGTGAGTCGGAGCATATCATTAAAAAACACTCCTTACCCGGTCAGATGTAAGGATATGGTTTACAATGGCAGAAAATTTGCTATTTTCTAAATAAATAAATAAATAAATAATAAATGTTTAACTTAGGAGACTGTACGAAACTATACGCATTTATTGAGTTTCCACGTTCCCCTCCTTCCTTGGACTTCACCTCGGCAACGTGGCCAGGGCGTGCGAGGTACCCGGATGACGGGGCCGCAAGCGTCCAGACAGCGCGTGTCGCCTCCCTCCTTTCTTGACCAGGAGACGGTGCCCGGCCGACGGGGCCGAATGCTTCTTCCCTTCCTTTTCTCCCGGCCAGGTGGACTAGGCGTGAGCGGTGCCCGGCCGACGGGGCCTTCCCCTCCCGACCAGGAGACGGTGCCTGGCCGACGGGGCCGTTCCCCGCTCGGGAATCCGTTTCCGGACTCATAGGGCGGTGCACGGATGCTTCATCTCGCCTAGTTGGGGAAACGCTGTTTGGTCGATGGGGCGTTCCCCGAGGCCAACTCCCTCGTGGCCAGCGATCTCGACCAGGTGTCGACGACGGGGCTGATCCTGCGCCGACTCACTGCCACGCCCCTGATCCTTTAACCCCCAACCCCGCCTATGTGACCCAAATTCCGGCCAATCGGCCCCTTTTCTTGCCTGTCCCCGCAAAATAAATATTTTCTGTGGAGGATCCTGGTCTGACTGAAGTGTTTATCCTGGCCCGTGATTAGCATCCTTACAACGTAAGTAAGGCAGCATTCAGTTTCAAATGTGGGATCGTGGCCTAATCGGCAGCCCCAAGAGGTTTTTGGAAATTGCATCCAGTTGTAACTCGAGCGTAGACTACCACGAATAGGCGTTTGTGGATGCGTCGGCGAATCCGTGTAGTTGAACGTCTCGGAATGGTGACGCAATAAATCGTGGATCTTGACATTAAGTAGGTGTGGGAAAGTCCTTCACCAAGGCTTTCAAACGCGAGCGGAGAATTTCAGAAATTGAGAGATAAGCTTGAGTAGAGCTGTGTATGTGAACTACCAGTCTAACAGGGTCATAAATTACTGATGCCTTCGACCAAAGACGAATCGCATTTCTTTGCGGAATTCCATTTGATGCCAAGAATTTTGATTGGTGAATCCGCGGCGAATTTGTTGAGAAGCTAGATAGGCTCATAACAACTTCTTCTGGCAAAAGAGTTAGAAGACGCCAACTGTCGGAACTCCATTTCCGTGTTTTGAATTGCGCCTTGCCCAAAAGACCAATTAGCTCGATTTAAAGAATCATAAGTTAATCATAAGAATGAGTTGCACACCGTTGAAACATCATCTACATAAGCATCATGGAGGAGCACTTTGGATGCTGCCGTAAACTCTTGGCGGTGTTGGTTGCCAAGTTGCTTATGATCTCGAACACCCAGTAATGGGGACGGTGCCAATCCATAGGTAATCGTCAAAAGGCGAAAATGAAGCAATGGTTGATTCTCGTTCTTGCGCCGAACAATGAAATAATGAACAATGAACAATGAAACTTTAATTCCTCAGAACATCTTCTCGATATCCGCGCAGATCACATATTGATTCTGCTGAAAACAAACACCGAGAAGATCGCGTTGAATCGGCGGACCAATTTGAAGTCGATCATTGAGGGAAACTTCAGAGCTGTCCTTTTCCGATCCATCGAAAACTACGCGACATTTCGAAGTCAAACTGTCTAGTTTGATGACAGCGTGGTGCGGCAAAAAGAAGCAGGTTTATGGGGACTTGTCAGTTTAAGCCAAGTCGCAAGTAGTCGTGCAAAAAAGCTTCGTACTGCTGCTTAGAAATTTATTGGTAGTCGCACCATTTTTCTCGGAATCTGCGCACCGCGCCCAATCTTGGCGAGTACCGGTATCTAATTTTGACAGTAATATAAATATTAGCCAATTATCACGCTCTTTGCAGTTAGGGGCTCGTAAACCACGAGAAACTTAATCTGCACCATCGGCCAGCTTATGCCGATCTAGCCGATACCATGCTTCGCGATAGTTTTCATTTGTCACCGAAATATGTTTAACTAATGTGGACGCGTCACCGAACAGGCGCGATTTCAAATAATGAAATGGTTGGCAATCCGATAGGCTCAAATTTAAGGCAATCGAGCCCGTAACGTATCCGAAAAATGTTTCCCGTGCTTATTATTCCCGGAAAGGTTGGGAGTTTGATTTTCATGATTCATTTTCATTCATTCATTTTCAATATTTGATTTATATCAGTGAGCAGCAAGTACGCTAATAAACAAACCCGATGGGAGAGGAAGTACGTCGGCTGAATAGTCACTGAATATCCTGTTGGATACACACTTCCCAGGATACCAAAAAGAAGAACCAAGAAAAGTGGAAAGCCAGGGGGCAGACCAGCAGTTACAAGTAGAAGAGATCATCACCATAGAAAGAATTCATTGGGCGATAGATTTCTTTTACAATTTCAAAAGCCCAGTTCCAGACGGAGTAATACCAGCAATGCTGCAGACGACAAAAGCATGCACGGGAAAAGTGGCTGAAAGCAATCTTCCAAGCACGCATTTAAATAGCACACATACTATTTCCGTGGAAGGAAGCGAGGCGAGCCTTCATACCAAAACCAGAAGAAGGAGACACATCCAAGGCAAGGATTATAGGCCGATTAGCCATACCTCATTTTTAATGAAAACACTGGAACTTATACTTGATATCCATATCTGAGAAAAAACGGAGAAAAACCTTTCCAACGCGCAACACGCGTACAGAAAAGGCCGATCCATTGAAACAGCACTACATGAGGTGGTGCGATACATAGAAAAGGCTCTACCTTTTAAAAACTACGCGATGGCCACCTTCCTGGATTTAGAAGGAGCCTTTAATACGGGTTGATTCCATCCTGAGCTCTCTCAAAGGAATAGGAGTAGAAAGAGGCACTAGAGCGTGGATCGGCGCAGAAGGATAACAGCCGAACTGAGTGGCACATGTCAACTGATAAACATGGACTACATACTAAAAACACTTAAAAGCTAAGGAGTAAAAGTGGTAGCATACGCAGACGACGTACTCCTACTCGCTTCAGGACCATTCTCCGACGTCATCAGCGAACTAATGACAAGGGCACTCACTAAGCTCAATGCAAGGCAAAAGCCTGTGGACTGGGCATCAACCCAAGTAAACGGAACTTATGCTCTTTACAAATAGAACAAAGGTCCCAAGATTCAGAAACCCAACTATAGATGGTACATAACTACAGCTAACACAACAACCAAAGTATCTGGGAGTGATACTGGATACAAGGCTGCCTTGAAAACAAAATATAAACGAAAAAGTTATGAAGGCAAGTATAGCATTCTACTCCTGTAGGAAGATGTTTGGGAAACACTGGGGCATCCACCCCATGACAATAATATGGCTCTACACGGAGATGAGGACGAGATTTCCCGAATAGCAAAAGATACGGACTATATGACGACTGAACTACGTTTCGGTAGCAGATACACTACAACATATCCTACAAGGAAAGAGTGAAGTAGAGGAAGTGTATCCGAACCGGATGAAGTATCACTCTACACCGACAGCTCAAAGATGAGCTGCGGGGTATCTTTACCGAAAACTGGAAGGTGGAAGGGTATTTCCATCTCCCAGAGTCAGGGACAGTGTTCCAGGCGGAGGTTCTCGCAATACTGAAAGCGGCCGAGCCTCAAAAGATCGAACCCTCTGTAATACCACGGTAAGGATATACTCAGATAGCCAATCGGCTATCAAATCTCTCCCATCAGCAAGGACAACCCCTACACTAGTGGCCACATGCAAAGAGGCACTCAACAGACTCGCAGAAGACAACATTGTACAGATAGTGTGGCTACCCGGACATAGTGACATCGCCGGCAACGAAAATCCCGATGAGCTGGCCAGAAAAGGGTCAGAAGACAACTCAGCTACAATGGGCATCCAAGTTTTTTTAACTCTGCCCAGACGGAAATTAACGACCACTTCAAAATACTAGCCGGCAAGGAATGGTCGATGAGGGCAGGACACAAAAGATCAAATCTTTGCTGGCCAGAATACGACAGGAAACGAACCGCAGAGTTGCACTCCAAGAGTAAAAAAAACATCAGGATGGTAACGGCAGCCATCACCGGCCATTGGCCAATAGGCACGCACGCCTGCATGCAGCAGGAGACACCAGAGCATCTATAGTGCCACTGCCCGGCACTAAACCAACAAAGAGCGCGTCACCTCGGAGCTTACCAGTTCAGGTCACTTGGGGAGTGAATGACACGGGATGGTATTGAAGGGATGCGTGAACTACTATCATAAGATGGTGTGCACCAAAACGGAGCTTAGCTCTAATTGGGGGTCACCGGAGTGGAGTCACCACTTGCACCCACCACCTACCTTCACTATACTGATGATAAAATAAAGTGAATATCAGAGTGTATTTTTCTGGAATATAAATTATGTTACTCCGGTGAACCAAGCAAAATTGCATTTTTTTTTTTCTAGAATATGCTGATAAGGTAATAGAGCTTGGAACAATGTTCTGTTAATTTATTTGGTTTCAGATTAATTACAAGGTTTGTTTACAACTCATTTCTTTAATAAACAACAGTTACATATAAAGTAAAAAGTCTAACTATCAGATTTTTAGGATGTCAGATATGTCTGTCAGATTAGACCATTTTCAATCATTAACTGCATACTGCAACATAATGGTGCTCAATATAACAACGGATGAATGCATAGGATAAGAAACGCGATAAAATTGATTTCAGAAAAATATAACAACAATAATAAGAATAACAACTGAAAGAAGTTGGGATGAGCAAATAATTGTACATTGTGAAGATACTTTTGACAAGGGCTGAAAATATATATATAAATATTTTTTTGATTTATTTGTATTTGTTGAATTTTCTCATTTAAGTGTGTTAGATCTTATAGCGTATCATAACTAGCAGTCATGTAGTCTGGAACGACTGGTCGATACGTTGTTGGCGGGTCCCTTGCAAGAGGATTTAGGACAAACTTTTTCCTTGTAAAACGCTATTTGCTTGTCTATTTCACCTTTGACTACGAGAATACCAAGATCCCTGTGGATGTTTTGGTTTTGTATAGACGTCTGACGAGGTGGATGCCGGGATTCGTTGACTTGGGGGATCTGCGTGCTATTCAAGTTGAAAGGAGGACATGCTTTTCTGTAAAAAGTAAACGTTATGTGTTACACTATTGTTCGCTTATTTTAATACGTCAGTCAGAATGCCACTTCTCGACTACCATGAGTTGGTTGGCAAGTTGAGTTATTACACGGACTGGACATCTGGAGCGGTTGAGGCTCGCAGTGTCGTCAGCGAAAGAGGATGTTGGCAGTCGGTCGCTCGTATGTAAAGGACAAATAAGTCGGCCCGAGTTAGCCTCCTTGTGGGTCTTTAGGATTAGGAAATTTTTGATGTTTCTGTTAACTTGCTCGTTAGATCCATGTTCCCCATGCTCCCATATATGGTATTTTTCGTGTTAGAAGGCATTTTTCGAATAATTTGGAATAACATGATAATAGGTTAAGTTAGGTTAGGTTGGGGGGCCCTCGTGGGGCCCTCGTGGGGCCCTCGTGGCCGATATATGGCCCTTAGGCTGCAAAGACGAAGATGAAGATGAAGACGAAACTGAAGACGAATTGCTTGCAATGCGAGTAAGCTAATATGTTGCACAGTGCAAAACGAATTTGTTGCGATTTTGTGATGTTCGTCGCAATGGATGATGACCTGCTGTTGGAGCAAAGTTTATTTTTTTAAATAAAACGGAACAAAAAAGTGAACGGAAAAATTCAGCCAATTAATTTGGAAAGAAAAGCATTCGGCATTCATCATTTATTTCATGAGCTGCGACAAGATGAAAAAAAAATTTGTGGAGTATACCAGAATGAAAATCAGGACATTTGATTACATTCTGTTAAAAATTGAACCGCTTATTATTAGAAATTAGACAAATTTTAATAAAACCCCAATAATACCTACAGAAAGGTTAATTGTAACGTTAAGGTTTAAACAAAAGAAAATAGAAAATAAGAAAAAGAAGAACAACACAAAATAGCAAGCGATTCGTCTTCAAAAGCAGTACTGCACCGTTTGAAGCTGATCGCTTGCGTTTCGTCTTCATCTTCGTCTTCGTCTCAGCGCTCACTATGTTTGCGGGCGAGCGAATTCATATGAATTGTTCTGCACTGTTTTTCGTCTTCAGCTTCGTCTTCATCTTCATCTTAGTCTCAGCGCGCACTATGTTTGTCCGGGCTGTTCTAGATATTATTAACGAGGGTTTCGAAGTCCTTGAAAATCGAGGTGTCCTTAGCGAAGGCAAATAGTTTGCATGGCTTTCTCTTGGAGGCATCTTCTAGGAATGCCAGAGCCGGAGCGCCTAGGTGTCTCATCCTTGGCCTTGTTAGCGACCGACATTTACACATGAGATGGATTGCAAAAATCCTTCCGTGGGAGATGCAGCACGTAGTGGCTGAGTTTTTCGCTGCGCTCTTGGCACATGATTTTTGATATTCTCCAGGTTGTGGAATTTCTTCTCCATATGCTTTTTGCTCTTGCGTCGGCCTGTTCCTCTAGCTTACTTTGTATCGTTCTTAGGGGGACGGAAACGTTTCCAATATTTCGCTTGCCAGTCCGACGCCTTCCTGTGCAAGTTCATCCGCGGTTTCGTTCCCAATGATGCCCTGGTGGCTGAGAAACCAGTAGATCCTCACTGACTTAGTCGTGCTCAGGATATCTAGTGCCTCCCTGCTTAGCAGAACATTTTTGGAACTGCCCGCTGACGATTGCATTGATCTTATCGCCGCTTGACTGTCTGCGAACTAATTGACCGTCTCATGTGGACGGCTTATGCTCTGCGCGAGCTCTGCCGCTTTTCCGATAGCGAATACCTCCGCGTGGAATATGCTGCATTTGCTTGATAGACTCCATACAGCAGATTCGGATGCACCACCGATATGTAGACCCAGTGCCTTAAAAAGGACGAAAGGCCACATGAGGTGCTAAGCATCATCTTTGATGCATATAGCGCTATAGTGGCCTTCTTCACCCTCTCTAGTACATTGAGCTACCATGCCAGCTTGCTGTCTAGTACAATGCCGAGGTATTTGACTTGTGTTTTTGGGGTCATCCTGGTTGTATTGAATTTTGGGGGGATCCATAGCGGTACCTTCTATCTCTTTTTTTTATTGTTTTGCTTTTATTTATTAAATCTTCTCCTTACGAGACTAACAATAAGTATATAAAATCTTATACTTTAACCTAACTATCAGTCATGTAGACTGGAACAGTAAAAGTGGCCCTGACAAATTATGGCTGGGTTGGAAGGTCGTTACATTGAAGGCGGGTTCTTCTGGAAACACGAGTCAAGTCCCTTGCGAGAGGATTTGGGTGGGCTGAGAGTTTTTCCTTGTACGACACTTCTTGCTACTCTATTTCATCTTTTACTGCGAGATTGCCAAGATTCCTGAGGATGTTTTGGTTTCGAATATACCATGATGCCCCAGTAATAGTTCGCAGGATTTTTGATTGAGCGCGCTGTATGATGTCTATGTTGGTTTTGCTCGCGTTCCCCCAAAGCTGGGAGCCATACTTCCAGATTGGGTTGAGATTGGAGTTGTAGGGCAGGACCTTGTAGTCCAGACACAAGGGCGATCAGGTGTTTATAATGCAGTGTAAGGCTTTTACTTTTAGGTGTAGTTTCTTGCATTCTAAATGTCTTCGCCATGTAAGACGTCTGTCGAGGTGGACGCCGAGATACGTTACGTGGGAATATCCGCTGTGTAGAGGACGAATGGAGTAGGTCCCATTGCGCTTCCTTGTGGGACTCTAGCTTCGATTTTGTAGTTGTCGGATGTTGTTGTGTTGCACCTCACTGCGAAGACTCTATTGTAGAGATATGACTCAATTAGTTTATGAGTATACCCGAGCAAATGTGTTTTGATTTCATGCATGAGACCATTAAGCCAGACGCGGTCGAATCCTTGAGATACGCCGACGAATATCGCGCTACAGTATTCTCTATGTTCGAAGGCTGTGCGAATCTCTGATGTTATTCTGTTAACTTTCTTGATAGTTCTATGTTTTCTTCTGAAGCCAAATCTATGGGCTGGGATAGTGTTGTGAGCTCCCATATATATTTTTCGAACAATTTGGATAACAAGGATTTGCAGCAGGGTCCGGCTTGAAGACGCATCTGAGATGTGAGGCAAATGTACGGCTCTGTCTATGTCGCTGCGTGCCCAGCAACCTGAAGAATTTCTTATCGGGGAGACGGTTTCACCCGGAGAGCTTAGATTTGGGTGAACCCTCCACAAAGGATAAGAAGGTGAGAGTTTCTCAATATATCTTAGTTCTGCATTTTCGGCATCTTTCTTCAAAACCCGGTTAAGTTTGCGGGTTGCTTCATTTAGACGATGCTGTGAGCATGGCGATCTGCAGGCTTGCCACGCCCGTCGCAGACGCCCCTTTTCCAGAACGAGCTGTTCAATTTGTAGGTTGGTTTTGAACTTTTTTTGTTTGCACATCTTTCCGTTGTGGTGTTGAGATCATGGCTGCTGTGACGAGTACCTCTTTAAGGCTGCGGTAGATCTGTCGATGTCCGCTTCGATATTGAGCGGGGGAGTTAGCTCAATGTAGGAGCTCACATACTTCCTGTATTTCATCCAGTTAGTTCTGCGCGACGTCAGTCAGTTGGGGTGGTCTGTAACTTTTGGGCTTTGAAGAAGGGTTATCAATAATGGAGAGTGGACTGATGAGAGATCCGGTAGATCTGGTATCGTGCTGAAGTCGGCTGGCCAAAATGTGGGGCTACCAGGAGAAACGTAGTTCAACTTATTCCTCACATTTATAAGTGCATTATAAAGTTGCCTCCCCTTGGGAGTAACGAGGCGTGATCCCCAGTGCGTATGCTTGGCGTTGTAGTCTCCAGCAGCTATGAAAAAGTCCCCAAGTGAGTTGTAGAAATCCATGAATTGACCTTCAAAGATTGTAAAGCGAGGTGGGCAATAGACAGCGGCGATCTTTGCATCGTCGAAGTCGTTTGATTAAATGGTGTTTGATGCGTTCTGTTGTAGCATATCACCTAGGATAGGTACAGCTAGGACGAATGATGGAGGGTGGTCGCTACTGTGGGAGCACGTGAGGTGTCCGGCTCAGGCTTGGTCGGTATTTGGGAGTGAGAAGTCTACAGAGCTACCTATATCGTTAAACAATAATAAACAATCCTTAATTTCACGTGCTTTATGACGGGTTATGGGACGGACATTACGGAAAAAGGACTACGACAATGGACTGGGCATACTTTCATTTGGAACAAACATCGCAAGTACGGCAGCAAGATGGCAATAGCTGCTTGTTACGCCCACCCTTCCGTGATCCCTCACCTCCTAGCGACATGCTAATCAGTGGTAACGGCTGCGACTAATTACTCATTCCCTGTGGTTTTGGTCCCTGCAAGATCCCAATGAGGAAATGCTTAGCAATTCAATCTTAACTTATTTTATTTCTACCAATACAAAATTAAAAGAAGATAAGGCCGGTGATAACCGGAATTCAAAGTAAATACTCCATATAATAATTCTAAAAGCCAGCCTCGCCTTACAATTCGACTAATATTACGAATAAAATACTGATATTACAAACAAGCCTTACATATATATATAGATACGAGGATTATATGGTTTAAATTCCCTAAGTTATTTCATTTACCATTAAAAATCATTATTTTTCTTACAAATTCATATTTCAATATCAACAGCTTAAAGGGAAACAAAAGGTAAACAAATGCCGATGAAAGACCAAACGAAAAAAGTTAAACAAAGATCAACTGTCAAAGTGTGAATTCCATTCGACTACTCGCTCTCCTCTCTCACTTCCCTCTGTTCAACTGCATTTCAATTGTAAGTGTGCCTAACTTCGCTTCTTGTTCTCAACAAAAATTCAAGGGCAACTACACTAGTCACTACCCGCAGAAATCGGTCTGGACGACAAAGACAGAATAACCGAATAAAGGAAAGTTAAAATAAAGAAGGCTGTGTTTCACTAACTCTTACACCATGATTTTTGCGGCGGATCCCAACAGCGAAAGCGCTTTCCTCGTTGCGGTTCTTAGTTCTCACTGAAAAATATTATATGAAACACCAAAAAAAAAAAATAAAACCTTCTCAATTGCTAATTAATTCCTTCACTCGCGTTATCCATATCTCTCTTCTTTTTCCTTTTTATTTTTCTGGTTTAATTTTTATTTTTGGCTTTCCTAACTTCAATATTTCTTTGCCTTTAGCTTACCGTGTATCCGGCACCGATCAGTGAACGAGTGAGAAGAGAGAAGAGAGGAGATGGACTTTTGCGGTACTTGTCACATCTTTTGTTTTACACTTTTGCCTCTAATGGATTTTTTTAGGAGTTTGTTTCCACGTTCACATAAAAAAATAAGAAAAACTAAATAAACTAAGCCAACCGAAGACTTAATTTTTGTTGTCTTTTCTTTTTGGCTGGGTTTAGCAAATGGCAATGAGCGAGAAGGGGTTAGCAAGCAAATATAATAAAATCAGAAGGCAGCTTAGGCCTCCATGTAGGGCTCTTTCCCTCTGTTTCCTGCACTCCTTTTTCACCGGCGACACTCGCGGAGCTTTCCTTCGACTTGGCTGCTCGTCTGTCCACGAGCGTTTTTCCGACGCTTTTGTCCCGAATTCCGCGGGTTTTCCTCGATTCGCCCGCCGCAATTGCGCTCTCGCGTCCGTTTTGTCCGGCGAAGTTAACAGAACTACTCTCTCACTGCCATAGGGTGAGTAATGCACCAACAATATTGCCGAGAAAGACGGGACTGCGTTTCAGCTATTTAGCGGCGAGCAAGGGTGTTTGATGATGTCGTCGATCCCAGCTGGCCACTTACAGCAACTCCCAGTGACAATTTGCCAGCTTGGCGTTAATTCCTCGAGCGAATTTACTCTGCTGAAAGTTCCTGCGGAAAACCTCTTGACCTGCCTTAAACGATACTACACAGCTTCGTAAATTATAACTCCGCTCATTCCGAACGTGCTGCTCCTGCCTAGCCTTCGCAGATGAATTTCGTAATAGGTCAAAAGCGTATTCTCTGGAAAAGTTCACCCACCGATCGTCCAACAATTCTAATTCGCGTAGTAATTGGTGGGTATTACCATGTGTACCCATGGCCAAAAGCGAGCCTATATTTTTTTAACAATGCATTCAAAGTATGAGCCTTAAATTGCACTCCATTGTCGGATACCAACAACTCGGAAATGCCAAAACAATGGAACAATTCCTTCTCGACAAAAGGCATTATGGCTTCTGCAGTGAACTTTTTCATCGGCGTTAAAAATGAAAATTTGGAAAAATGATCTAACACTACAAATATCCCAATATTACCAGATCGATTTCTAGGATGCGACCCAAGAAAATCCATATAAATCTTTTGAAAGAACCTTTGTTTGGTTTCGTCGGTTCTAGCTAATGGAGGTCTTAAGGGCTGATTTGGGTATTTGGTACATTTACAAATTTCACATTTGCCTACGTTTTCTTTTATTGTTTGCAACAAATCGGGCCAGTAATAATACCGACGAAGTTTTTCAGTAGTTTTGTTAATCCCGCCATAAGCAGATAGTGGATCTTCATGTGCCCATCCCAAGGCGGTCGGCACTAAAACGGCCGGGCGCCATAACTTCCAGCACCCGTCATCGCTCACCTTTTCGGCTGCCGCTCGCTTCAAATATACGGACCAACATTTTTTGCTTCCCTTTCGATATTGAATTTTAAAGGAAAAACCGTGCAATTTTAAAGCCCACCAATCTACTGCTAAAAACAGTTTGTGACATCGGCCATTTCAAAGAGGCGTGGTCAGTTATTACAGTAAACTCTTGCCCCTCTATACACGGCCTAAATTTTTTTATGCTCAGTATCGCCGCTAAGCATTCTCTCTCGGTCACTGAATATGCGTGCTGACATTTATTGAGTTTACATGACATAAAGGCAATGGGCACCTCCTGGCCTTCCGAATCAAGTTGCATCAACACTCCCTCACACTCTTGTCACTGGCATCACAATATAGTGAAAAAGGAAGCTTAAAATTTGGGGTATGCAACACTGGAGCCGTACACACGGCAGACTTTAAAGCAACAAATGCCTGTTGCGCAGCCTTCGGCCACAAAAACTGGCGTTTTTGTTTCAGACAATCGGTCAAAAGAGACGAGATAGCTGCATAAATTTGTGGTACTATCTCGTCATACCTAAGAAACTCCTAAGCTGCTTCAAAGAACGCGGGACTGGGTATTCTTCAATTGCCTGAATTTTATACTTATCCATGGCAATCGTCCCATGACCCACTATATGTCCAAGGTACTGAACTTCGGTTACACAAAATATACTTTTCTCCGCGTTAATGGTCAAGTTAGCCTCTTTTAAATTAGCGGCGACGATTTCAACAAATTCGATATATTTTTCAGAAACTACAACAAATCGTCTGAATAGATAAATACCTCATTTCGGAGATGGGCCGGAATAATACGGTCCATAGTAGAGGGGGCATTGGTGTAGCGTGTAACGTTCGACTAAAGTGTTCGAATCGAGGAATCTGTACTTGCGGGGCACGCTATAGGGTCCGGCACTAACTCGTCGGCTTTGGGGGTGTTGTTCTTGCTTTATACAGATCCTGACACTATCTACACATTATTATTAACAGACCAAGAATTGAGCGTGCTTGCGACAAAATCATAAGTTAGTTAACTAAACCGGAAGAAAATATAAATAAATTCGGAAAAACGAGAACTCAAGGAATCGAGAAAAAGGATAAATGAAAGAAAAGAAAGAAATGAAAGAAAGGAAAGTGAGAAATCTTAATGAATGCGAAGCCTCGGATGTTGTTGAGCTCGCATGTTGCCCTCCCTACCTGTGATCACCTGCCGCAAGAGCATGGCTCTGGTGACCCCTTATCTACCCTACGACCGTGAAAACATCAGCTGAGTTCAGTTAATTGGGGTTTTAGGCCTCCATTTTAATAACCAATTTACGGAGATAGAACATAATTAATATTCAAGAGAAATATCATATAATTTCAATCGCAATATAGTAATGGGTATATAGTTTAAACAATGGCATGGGTATGAATAATAATTGTAAATAATAATAATGTAAAAATAAGGTATGTAAATTTTAAAGTTTAGTTTAGATTTCAATTTGTTTCAGTGTACAAGGCCAATTTCTTTCGTTCGTTTTAATTTACTCAAGATCGATTAAATGTTTTGACTTCAAATTTCTTTCAGTGTTTAAACCAAATATAAATTCAAATAAATTCTTTTCATGTTTGCGCAAGTACTTAATAGTCACTAATATTTTACATTATTGTATTCGTTAATTAACAGTTTAGTTTATAAAATTCATCAAAAAGGCAAACTTCATCATTAGATTCGGGACTCAAGTATTATTTATGTGGCCATTTAATGGAAAGTTTATGTTTGGTTTTCAAAATATAAGGATGCATAAAGTAAAGAAACAATTAAATAACTCACGGCAACTTATCCTTCGGCGAAAGATCGATCTCCCGACTCCGGTGTGCTGTAAAAGATAATGGCGTCATGCACCATAGGGTTAAGATATACTCAAAAACACTCGATATTTTGCAATACGATTTTAAATAAACTTTTTAGCCATTATGTGTCCCGATATCTTACACGCGAAAATAGGTAATTAAATTTAGGTTGTATTTATGATAAACTAATTAATTTTATATTTATAGATTTTCCAATGATTTTGTTTCCATATGGTTTCGACTTTAGTTGCAGGTTAGAAACGTTCGCAAATTTGAGTAATTTTCTCCACAAAAACAATAGAGGGTTAAATTCAGTTCAAATTATAGGTTGTGTTGGACTACGCCCACGTATGTATGAGCAGACCGTGGCTGCATGGGGGTGCTTATGTACATGTCGATCAGAGAAATATAAATATCACTAAAAAAATATATGAAGATCTGCTGCGAAGACGTCGCAAAAATTTATTCACACATGTCCACTGCTGCTGCTCATGTGTGTGTAGACTGCCAAAAGATCACGCGCACGTGTGTTGGATTTGCGGCTGTGTAGGTGTGTAAACGCATAAACCGCCAGGTGCGCGAAAAACCGCCGTAAGTTCGCTGCGCATGCGTGGAAGCTGCTGCTGCTGTTGATGTGTGCGACACTGCTGGTGTTCACATGCGCGTCCCCATGTATATGTTTGGCCTCATGGGGATAAAGTGCAGGTGTGTTTGTAGGTTACATACACGTGGGTTTTATGGGGGTGCTCCAGTGGACATCACATGTGATTAAGTTGGTTAGGTACACCTGGATTTAGAGGGGTGCTCCTGGGGACATCCGTAGATTCGATGGTTGGGTACACCAGGTTTTATGGGGGTGCTCCCGGAGAC
>VNJR01006660.1:0-20090 GCA_008042585.1 Drosophila punjabiensis
GGTTGTGTACATGACATTAATTGAGCGCACTAGTTAAAAGGGTTGCCAGTGGCATTGCCATCGCCATCCCCAATCACTCTGCCTGCATCCCTTGCGTCCCTTCTGTTGCGTCAGCACCCTCTCTCTATATTATGGACAGCCCTGTTACAAGTTTGCCAGAGTTTCGAGAAATTGTTTAATGCAAATGGGCAAATCAAGTTCCCCCTCGGGGCCAAGCAGCTGAGATTGCCGCAGAGAGTGCTAAAAAACAATGGGGGAGCTCTGCTTCAGAGGAGGAAAGCAGAATTAAACAAGCGTTGACTTTCGAAATTAAAGAATCCCTTTGATGAGTGCCGTTGTCCAATTAGGGGTTAGAACAACAATGAAATTATCTTGCCTTTTTCGCCCATTAAATGCAACATTTTGGTTATTATGCCAATAACTTTATTAGAGCTTAACTGGGAAGATATTTTGTTTGTTTATAATTGGGAATATACAAGTTATCAGAGGTGTCACAGATATCACTGGGGTTTTGAAATCCTTTGAAAATGTGTCTAAAAGTATGCTATAAAATGTATGAAGTACTATTACTTTCTATTAAAAATATCATTTTTTCTTTAGAAAGATTAACCTTTTTAAAAATATTTTTCTATAATCTACGAGTTTTGTAAACGCTTTTCCATTAGTCAAAAAATACCCATAGCTAGTTAGTTGCACTTTATATCCACTGTTCACTTCAATTAATCCGGATGTCGGTCTTTTTTTTTTTTGTGCGCCCCGTGTTCCACTTTGATTTTGATTGTCTGCAACTGCATTTCATTCAGCCACGTTCCATTCACTATATCCTCCTCCGACCCGGAATGTTTTTAATCATTTTAATATGCCACTTTTTGTGTGCGGCTGTCCGGCGCTGCTTAATGCATCAATGGATTTAACAGTTATCAACGGAATGTTGCTGAAATATCGGGTATGGGGCTGACAAATGGCACAAGGACTAATTTATATATATATATATAGTATGTATATAGTGCACACACAGCCTTAGTGTTGGGCAATAATCTGTGGACGTTTTAATGTAATGCAACCATTGAAGAACATTTAACTCGTTCAATTGCTGTCATTCACTTTCCCTCACGCCCTCGCCGCTGGGATACAAATTGCCACAGCGACCGGACAAGACAAAGTGATTGATATTTAATCTAAAATAAAAGCCAAAAGTCCGTTGGGCAATTTCAATTTTAATAAAATGCCTTTTATCTGCATGAATGGAGAGGCGGCGGCGGCGGTGGCGTTGGGCGTAGATTGAAATGGCCTGGGTGGTGCTTGGGTGGGTGGGTCAGTGGGAGGCTGTGGGGTTGTTGATTGGCTTGGGATGAATGAGGGATTCTCTCGCCCGAAACTATGCAATGTTTACAATCGCAGATCGAAGAAGGAGGAGTAGGAGGAAGGGGGAGTCAGCCAGCCAAGTTGCATTGCATTGCACAATTTGTTGCTGTTTGATTTCATAAAATATTAACTGGCAATTTGCAGTGTCTGCATATAGATGCTGCTTATGCAGAAAGCTGGCCAAAGTCTAGGGTTATGCAAACACACACAGCTCTTGAAGATGAGTCCTGACGGCCGAACGGACAGAGGATGGCTCTAAAGCAAACTGCAGGCGATTTAATTTGCCCGAGTCCTGGCATTGGAGAGCACTCTGGCTGTGAAGGATACAAGCTCCTTCGGTTTTTGGCTGGGACTTCAATCCAATCGCAGGCACTCAGTGGGCTCCTCATCACTCCTGCCAGACGCTTGAATCCACTTTAACTATATTAATTGATATACTTGCTCGCAGCGGTAATTTAAGCCAACTGAAGTCGCCTGCCAATGCCAATATCATCAGTAAGGTGCCCCGCCTCAGCTTCCTGCGCAAGGATGTTGCTCATCATGAGAAGAGACACAGAGGGGGCCTTGGTACTGAAATTGGTTGGGTTGGATTTAGTCCTGGGTTCTCGGTGGAGAGGTGGGAAGGAGGGAATTTTGTGTGTCTTGATGACTTTGCCCCGAGGCGCGCTCTCTTTTTGGCGAAGGACTCTACAAGCTCGCACACACACACAGAGCAGACTTTGTGCACTCCTGCAGGCAAATAGGCAGGCAACACAGCGTATACGTAATCAAATGTACATAAGGCATCAAACGACGGCGACGCCATCAATTCCTAAGCCAAAACAAGAGCGGGAAATGCGGAGCTCGGAGCATATATAGTACATCAAGTGCAGGCTGGCAGGATGACAGGATGGAGGGCTGGCAAGGCAAGGAAACGGTGCAGGAAAGGAAGGACAAGCAGTGCACAGGAAAACAATTTACAATGCCACCAACTTAACAGGATGCGGGAGTAAGGAGTACGGAGAGTGTGGGTGCTGCATACAATTTTGGCACTGGCAAATGGCAATAGATAGCTAAGACAGTTGCCAGCAGGAAGGGGCGTGTCATCGAGGTGAGCTTGAGTAGTTCTCGGAAAAGGATCAGAGAGAATGCTTGGGAAATATAACAAATCACTGAAACCTTCTTATTCCTGTGGCAACCCTAAACATCCAATTCTTTTACTAGCTTTCTCAATACCTTTGTTTTGCCATCGCTCCTAGACACTCCCCAGAGTTCGCTCCATCTAAATCATGGAATCCTGTCGGAAACTGCAAACCTTCATCAGCGAACTTTGCTGGCAACTCTCCGCCCCGGCACATATTAGTACGACTCTGGATATATACCGATAGGAGAGCTAACATTTTGATATTTGTGTGATATGTGTGGTGGGGCAGAGAGTGGGAGTGGAACCAACCCTTTCGCTGTTCGCCCTGCTCTCCGGAGCAAATCTGTACACGATGCCCGGCATTAGTGGAGTGTAGTGGAGTGTGCTGGAGTGGTATGGGCCTGGCAATAAGTTTAATGTGTGCTCCGAGCATATTCTAAGACCTTTGCCGTTGAGCTGCCTCTGCTCCTGCCTTGGCCAGCTGTCAGCTCGTCTCAGTTCAGCTGACTTGAGTCTGAGTCCTGATGATGGTTACCCCTTGAATGTACGAGTATGTACTTCACTGAACTGTCCCAGCTGACGTTGAATTATCATAAATTGCCGAAGTTTGTTTTTGGCATAACAAAACTTTGGGGGCGCCGAGGACAAGAGAGAGGAGAGTGTGAAAAGTTTCCATCAGGCGAAAATCAGGACAATTAGGCTTGTGAAAAGGGGTTTTTCAGCGAATGCAGTGACACTGAGTGGTTGGGCTTTGCATAAGTTGGAACCCCTTGTCCTTGTCCCTGCGTTGCCCTGCCCTGCCCTGCTTCTGCCAACATCCTTGCTGCATAATCCTATTAAATTCACGTTGCGGCCTGGAAAAGCAAAGTAAACCAACTGGCAAGGGGGAAAAGCTCAAAAGGTGCTTAATTTGTGCGCTGCTTTTATTGATTTCCCCCCGCCCACAGCCGTCGAAGGCGCACACACATATTAGGAGGAGCCGGGGCTCCGGCTAAAAGGCATTAAAGTCTTGACAAGGCTATTAAATGCTTAAGAGGCAGCGACGTTAATGACAACATCGCAAAAAGGCCAAACCAGGGCAAGGAGCTGTCTGCTCGAGCAGAAGTAGTCCTGCTGAAGCCGAAGCAGAAGCTGAAGCTGACTCTGAGGCTCAAGCGAGCAGACTCGCCAGGCGTCGAGCGCAGCGCAAGGATTACAATTTACGAGTCCTGCGAACCATGAAGGTGTGATAAAATTTCAGCAATTAAAAAAACGTGTGCGTTGACAACGGCAACGAGAACGGGATCTCCGGATGAGGGAATGGGGAGAAGGGGGAATGGGAAATGGCGTGGCTGCCGAGGAGAAGGAGGAGGTCCTGCCGGGGCAGGTGAGTGGGCGACAGCAGGACGCAGCGTCAAGGACCCGCGACAAGTACAACAAGAGAGCCGAGTCAACGTGGCATGCAACTTAAAAAGCAAGTGGCAGCAACGGCAAACCATTTAAAGCAGTTCCCCGGGGAATACCCTACGGGAAGAGACATTATTTAATTAGTAAAGAAAAAGTAAAATTTTAATTATTGATTAAACATGTGGCACAGATTATCACAACCAAAGAATGTAAAAAAGAAGTTTCTACTAGTTTATTTGGCCTTATTTTACTTTTTTCTTTATTTTAAACAAATAAAAAGGCTCAGAAACTTAAAGTTTATTTTCCAGAATTTGTTGTTATCTAAGAAATCTTCATTATCCTTTCTTCTTCATACAATATCCTTAGCATATTTATTAGATTATCACAAACTCAATGGAAAAGCTAATGTACCGCACTTAACGGCTAGAGTTTCCTTCCAGGCGACATTTCTGCTTCTTCTTTGCGCCTCACGCACACAAAGACAGGGACACACACACACACACACACACACAGAGTCAAAAGCACAGGCACACCTATAAAAAAAAAAGTTGTGAGCAGTTTAAACGTCGTTGGCATTTGAGAGCAGCTCCAAGAATATTGCAAATTTATGCGCCTTCCCTTTTTGCATAATTACCCCCCAACGACCCAGGGGGTGGTCGCCTCCCTTCCCCCTTCCGGCGGCCCCTCGTTTTAGCCACGCCCACGCACACGCAGATTTTGATAACGTCGCTTCGTGTTCGTTCCTGTTCGTTCATGTTGGTGCTTGCAACATTGCAGCGCGTATTTTTAATTTCCGTCACTTCTCGCACTGTCTCTTTTCGCTCTCTCTGTCCCTCTTTTTTCTAGATAAGCGAGAAACATGTCAAGGTGTGTGTGTAATTCTAGGTAGTGTGTGTGAGTGCGAGCGTTGATAATGTGAAATTAAAAGGGAAACTGTGCAAAACAGGCGCAAACGGGAAACGGGAACTGCGCGCCTGCGATCTTGAATTATGCGTTGCCAGATTATGAGCCTCCTCTCTACCTACAAAAAAAAACAAGCGGGAAAAACGGGACAATTATCTACGCCATAGATGGAAAATATTTCTACAAATTTCCAACCAAAATTTATGTTAAATGTTTCGCCACAGAAACAAAGCGAGCGAGCGAGAGAGAGAGAGACGGCGAAGGAGGAAAAAACTTTTAATTAGCTAACTAAAATGGCAAATGGCGCAGAGAGCGTGGAGCCTGAGATATGATTAATGAAATGCCGGCATGTAATTCTGTCCGTCCGTCGGTCGGTCTCTCGGTCTGTGGCAACAACACGCAGCCCCGGCATCCAGATGATATAAATTGGCCCAAATTAATTGCAACAGCCCCAGGTGTGTGTGCGAGTGGGAAATTTCGTTGTAATTAGATGATGGAAAACGCTCATTTTGCTATCCCCAACGAGATGAGATGCGGCGAGGTAAAGGTGAGGTGTTGGCAGGAACAGGAGCAGGAGCAGGAGCAGGAGCTGAAGCTGGAGCTGGAAAAAGGACAGATGGATAACTTTTTTCTATGCGCCATAATCTGTCAGCCGGAAAACACAGCTTGGGAAAGTGCACATCCCGTTAAGTGTGATAAAAGATGGAGCATTAGCGCAGATAAATCAAATGTTCAGGTGGCGGAGGGTACATCCTCCATATCCTCTATATAGATATAGATAAATATATATAGAGAGAGAGGACACGGCAAACTGACCATCAGCTGCGCGTTTTCTTTGCAAATGATAAAGGGCGCCATTTCCTAGATGAATAGAGCGAAATTATCAAATAGAAAAAGGAGATCAAATGGATTTTCTCACAGATATCAAATGTATTTTTTACACAAAATTATTTTGAGAAACATTTCAGACACCATTGTGCTTAAGGAGAGCTATTAATTAAATGGATTTAAGTAAGATTTTTTAGGAGGGGTGGAATTTATCAAGAATGTTAAGACTTATAAAGAGAGTAAACAGAGAGAAATATTTTACAAATAGTAAATGTATATGAGATCATAAATTTATTAAATTTAAAAGAAAAAGTTTCTCAAAAATATCCTTTCTCTTCGATATAGTTCCTTATTCAAATGGAATTCGATCAAAGTGAAAAACCCAGACTCAGTCTGTAAATATTTTAGCAGAAGCAAAGCAAAAGTGAGTTTTTGAAAAAGCTTTCTGCACCCCGTCTAGTTCCATATAAAATAATGAAATCAATAAAATGTTGAAAATATCTACTTCGAAGACAACTCCAACCCCCCTGAATTCCATCAGCTTCAATTACGGAAGGAGCACAAGGAGTACAAGGAGGAGGAGGAGGCCATCTCCCAGCCCTTGCCACTTCACTTTTGACTTTGGCAACATCATCAAAATTTTTGCCAAACAACAAAAAGATGAAGAGGGCCGGAAAGCTGGGTAAGGAGGCGGAGGCAGAGGACTCTGACAGCCATAACGCCCATTTGCAGTCAACTGCCAATATGAAAAGCCGAATCCTTTTACCCGGGCACCTATCCAGCCCAGGACCCAGTACCCAGAATTCAGAGCCCAGAACCCAGGAGCCGGCACTCAGCCACAACAAGCTGAGGGAACATTTCCCAAATATTGAGCAGGCGGCAGACAGGGGTCATGTTGTTATATGTATAAGAATTTACATACACCCACGGATATCTGGGATATCTGGCTTCTGTGTTCGACGGCTCCCTGGCCAGGGCCAGGCCGACATGTGCAAAAGCATTGGAGAAGAAAGCCAGGCAAAGAAGGAGGAGCTTTTGGGGAAAAATTTTTGTATTTTTAAACCGAAAAAGGGTTTGCCTCCTACGCTCCATACTTGGCCTGGCCTGGGCCAGAACTACTTATGCAACTTTAAACTTGGCAACTCTGTCAAAACACTTGGAAAAGCCAAAAGTGCAAGGGGTCTTGGTGCAAAATTTAAATTGTTTTACGGAAAAACTGCCAGAAAAATAAGAAGAGCAGCAACAGCAGCAGCAACAGAGACTGGGAAAACTTGAGTGCTGCTCACACGCTGGGAAAGTTGAGTCCTTGCAGGGGGCTTGGGGTCAGCAATAACAACTGGTGAAAACTTCCTTGTTTAATGACATGAAAATATGTCAGAAATCGCACACAAACCAAAAAACGTGAAAGAAAACGAAAACGATAACGAATATTCGAAACTGAGCCGAGAGAATCGCCTCAAAGTAGCGAGAAAACACTGAGTAAATTAAGCATTTTTCCCGCCTTTTTCTCGCCATTTTTCCCCCATTCATTAATCCCCATTCGCTTTTGCTGCATTTAATTACAGGATCGACACGTCACACGGAATGGAGACCCCGAGCCGGTGGTGGATCCCTCGCAGGATTATATGCTGATGCTGGGCTACGAGAACGCCACGCACACGGTGCTCCGCTTCCGCCGCAAGCTGGACACATGCGACGCCAGCCACGACATAGCCATAACGGTGAGTCCATATAATAGTTCTCCTTAAATAGATATACTGCCCGAAGTTTGAACGAACTCCAAGTGAAATTTATGCCCTCGAGAAGTCAAAGCTGGGGCTGCCTGGGCTCATAGTTTATGTTAATAAAAGTTTTGCCCCCGCAGAAATGCGATGATATAAGCTGCTGCCATCAAAGTACTCAAGTGATTTCCACTTTTCTCTTAAAGAGCAGACCCTTCTGGTGTACTGGAAGAAATTGAGTGTTAATTTGGTGATATTTGGAGCTAAGTTCAAGGGGAAGATTAAGAGTAACCAAGTCTTATTTATGTTCATGAATAGTGGCATCCTTTATTTTAAAGATATATCTTGGTAGCAATGGTTATAACTCCACTTTCCTCTCTGTGCAGCCTTCTCAGCTGTTCAATAAACTTAAACAAATATAAACACTGAATTTTGTGACATGCCGAGCATACGGAATCAGCCCCGGGGCTAAACTCACTCCCAAAATGGAAACAACAAGAACCAAAAGATTAAGAACTTCGGCTTAGGGGTTGCATTCTCCACTGCTGACGCTTATTAGCTGCACTCTCCTGGGCCATTCCATAAAGTATATCCAATATCGGTTAATATCGACTGAACAATTAGCCGGGAAATCTCTTCATCGTCTGCCGCCGCTAAGCACTCTATCAAAGCCGCAGACACTAACAGAAATAAGGGTAAGGCGAGGCGAACAAGTCATAGTGATAAAAGTTTTATCACGTATAACTTAAGCGTAAATCTTAAAGAAAACTTTCTGGTTAACTTAAGTAAACAAAGCGCGCACACAAATACATTTCCGGGGATGGTGAGAACGGCAAAGGACACATATGCCAGACATGGCGACAAGGACTGGGAGAGCATCCCAAGCAGAACCACAAAGTATATATATATATATATATACACATATTGAGATATAGTGTGCCGCCTGAAGTTTGACTAACCCGAAAAAGGGCGGCATGGGGGACAAAAATGTTATGCAGAGTCGCGTGTGTTTGTTCGTAGACACATTTGGTTATTGCTTTATCTAAACGCTCCGAAATGCCACCCTCCAGGCTCCCCGTATATGCGAGATCCTAGATCCCAGCTATTTTCCCAGCATTTTATTTGTCTAGCGTATTAATTGGATTTTGTCGCGTCATCAGCGACACTGTCAGGATAAGGGGCAAGCCAACCAAGGCGAGGCTGGACCCCTCGCAGAAAAATCTCTCTAGACAAATTAGTTTGCAATAAGCCAGTACTTAATGCTGCCTTAGCTGGTTCCAGCAGCAGCAGCAGTTGTTGGTTGGTTGGTTGGTTGGTTGGGCAATTTTCGAGCACAATGCAAAGTTTTAATGAATTTCTGTTTTAGCTGACCCCGCTCTACGCTACGCTACGCAGTTGGTTTAAGTTTGCCGCTACAATTTACTCTAAAGCTTTTGCTGGGAGTTGCAGAAGGGAGCAGTAGTTCTGGCCAGCTCAGTTTTGTTACTATTTGTAAAATGTAAATACCCTGGAAACTAACTAGAGAGGGTAGCTTAGTGAATAAAAATAAATTAAAGATAAAGTTCAAGAGAGATCAATATACTCTATAGAGCTGAAACTGTGTAAGATTCATAAGGCTATATGATTCTTTTGCTTTGGAATGTTAGTTCAGTAGTAAGCAAATTCTAGATACAATCTGAGATTTTTAGGCACAATCTGAGATTTCTACCAGCAAGTATTGTCTTTAGTAAGATCTTAAGAGTCTAACTACTAGGTATCCTAGTGATCCTTATTCCTGCTCTTTCTCTTTCTCTTTCCACTCTCATAAGAAGTTTTTCCCCATTTTGGCTTTGCTTTTGTGCTTTCCCCTTAACTTCTTTACCGATTTCCGCTTTTGCACAATTTTCTGGGCAAGGTATTTTGCATCTTTTGCCCGTTCGCGCGTTGAATATGCGCCCTCTGACCATTTTTCTTCCCCTATTTTTTTTTTTTTCGTTTTTTCGCCAACTCTCCCGCTGTCCCATGAATAAAAAGTAAACTACAACTTGCAGTTTTTCTGCATTAAGTGTACTGGAGAGTGTAGAAGTGGGGGAGTAGTGGTAGAAGTAGAAGCAACCATTTGGCAAATTAAGCGCTGTTTGTTGTGCATCCAGAGGGTGAGTTTCGGGGGGGCTGGGCGAAAATTAATAATGTATTGTGTGCAGAGCCATTTGCAAGGTTTGAGTTTGGTTTGTGTCCAGAACTTTGGGGTCAGCGTGCGGGGCACGATTTGCCATGCACTTAAAAATTTATTAATTGTTTGCATTTCTCCAGGCAGCTGCTGGCTCCGCTTTCCACTTTCCAGTTTCCACTTTCGTTGCGCGCTTAATGAGCGGCAATTGTGCCTGTGGCAGCAGAAGCCCTTCTGGGGATTCCCAAAACTTGAGCCCGAATCCTTCTAATCTAATCTAGAGCCACGGCCATCACCATCATCACACATTATTCTGTCGATTTTGTGCCACTTCAGGGCGCACTGAAGCCCGCCATATGGATTTATCAGTCTAAGCCGCTCAAGTGGCATAATCATCTCAGAACAGCCTGACTCTGACCCATTTTCCTACCAAAATGAACCCGGGGTAGAGATACCCGAATCCTGCATTTTTAATACACCAAAATGAAATTTCCAGCTGTTTAAGCGCATAATAAAAAATCCTATTTTAAATAACTTGCAACGATTTCTGGAATTTCGTTCTGCTACCCAGCGAAAGGTCATAAAAAAAAGTGAAATAAATAAAAAATGGTACAAGGGTGCTTCGGCTCCGTCTTCTACTCCGGCTCGGAGGCGGAGTCAATCAGCTGCTCAACCTTTCAAGTTGCCAATGTTCAATTAAGCGTGTACAATAAATTCCCTGGCCGTGGGCAGCAACCCCTATCTGTATTAGGGGGATATCGCAGGATACTCGCAGGACGAAGCATATGGACATGTGTGTGTGTGTAAGCGTGGCGGAGGGAAAGTTCAAAGTTTGTGTCTCCACGAATTTTCCTATAAATATAAATAAAAATGTTTATTTATATAATTAATTGTATCAGTCGGATGAAATTGGCCATGCGAGCAACCCCTTTCGCTGGCTACGCTCTCCGCTTCTTTTTTCGGCTTCGTAAATAAATAAAACGGGGAAAGGGAAAGGGAAAAATCGAGGGAAATGCACGCACGGGGGGAAAAACCGCAAAAACGTTAACCACAATACAAAAATTACGGCCACTAAAAACCGCCAACGACAGCGGCGCCGCCGGCGGCAGCCAGCAAGTTGAAAAATATCAATCGATGTGGGTTCATTTATGTGTAATGAACATTAATGAAGCGCAAAGAGCGTGACTAATAACGAAATTACCAATTGGCCAAAAAGAGTCAAGAGACCGCAGCTGACGTCACTCGCTTTTCCAAGGGTCAAACTTTTCGGAGGAAACTCTATGAGAAATGGGAAAGCACAGAAAAAGTGTCCGAATATATAGATAAAGAAGGAAAAAAATGGAACTGGGAGGTGGAATAATAAAAGTGCGCATAAACCATAAAATGCCATTAAGTGCGTCATTTCAATTTGATTTCAGAGTTTTGATTTTTATTTTTCTCTCCTTTTTTTTAGGGGATATTGTAAAGTTTCCCTTTCGGTCATTGAAATATTTTTAATGATTTCCCCACGTTATCCCTTCAAACTTTTTGGCACTTAAAGACGAAATGCAAAGGACAACTGACAAATGCTGAATTATGGCTTGGAGTAATCACAAAAGGATTAGGGATAGGGACACAGATAAATTTGGCATGCACAGATTGAGATACATTTATCACTCAATATTCCCGCCAGTTGCCTTAATTATTCCACCCACACTCCCACACAGAGTTCTTTTCCCGTTTCGATAATGAATGGTTTCAATTTATTTGAGCCAACAATAGACACTGGCACTCGTTTTTGTCGTGGCTTTAATTAAATTTTCCCAAACTCCGACTCGAACTGGCTTAATTGCCCAACGCCCACTGCCAATCATTAAAATCTTTATGGTCCGGCCTCTCCCTGCTAATAAAAAGCCACCGATTTGACGAGCTACACAGAATTGTCATTAAGGAGCCGCCATTTCCATTGCAGAAACTTTTAGGGTCCTTTTATTGTGTGGAGCGGGGATCTCCCCTCGTTTTGATTTATGCAAAATAATTGAGTAATTACAAATTTTAATTTGCCATTGACTTTCATGTTGCGTTATTATTATTATTGTTATTATTATTTGCTTAGGCCGAGCGAACTAACAAACAAACAAATAAACCAACAGACGACAAGAAAAACAAAAAGAAACTCATTTGAAATGCAAATTCTCCTCTAAACTGGTCAAATTATAATTTTGCAGCAACAACATTCCGCGCCTAAAGTGACAATTAACACTAATTGTCATTATAATAATTTCATATTGTTTTTTCGCTCTTAGTTTTATTATTATCACTTTTTTGTTGCTGTTCTGTTGTTCTTTGTTCCGAGGTAATTGTTTAAGCTTGCCACGGCATTTTCCTGTCCGCGGCAATTTAAAATGCAAAAAACCCCGGCTGAGTGAGGAAAAAAATGTAAAAACTTTGGCGTGTGAAGTTCAGTTGAGTCGAGTTCGAAGAGAGCCGGGTGAAAATATTGTTTTTAATATAATTTATGTGCCCGGTGCCGGAGCTGGAGTAGTTCTGTAATGGAATTATGCCCCAGTCTTAGTCCCCTCCCTCCTGTCTCCTGCCTCCGCATATGACGCTACAATTTTTGCTATGTGTTTATTATTTTAACACGAAACTTGCACTCGAGCTGGAGGAGCACGGCTAGATGGAGTTTTTCCCTCCACTTGTAAACAGTAATTTTTGCCCATTAATGGCGGGTCCCTGCATACACACATGTGTATGTAATGTTATTGTTGTTGTTCCATTTCCCTCTCCCTCGGCCAAAGGGCAAAAACAAAAAGGCAACAAGTCAAGTCGACAGTAATTTTCAACACTTACCAGCAGCGGGACTAAGGACCCCAGGACCCTCACACCCTCACAACCCAATGGCCATTGCAATTTTTACATCAAAGCAGAGAATTCTTCGAAACGATTTCAACCTTAGATGGAACAAGTCCCGGGAAAAGCCAGCGATTCCGCAGCGAAAGCGTTTGCCGGAACAGACATTCGTCGGCATTTTTCCCCCTTCCTTCCTGGCGTTGACTTTTGTGCAAAATCGGGCCATAAACATGAACACCATCGCCCCGGACACCAGGACACCCCAAGTAACGGGCCACATATGTGTGCAGTTTGTCACGACATAAGCCCCGAGCTGCTCCAAGGGGGCCAAGGATCCAAGTAACCAAGGAGTGCAACTATGGATTCGCGTCACAGCAGAACGCAAAAACCAAAACCAAAGCACTGACTTTTATAATGAATTATTAGTGGAGTGGTTGCTTGTGTGGTGTTTGCGGGTCTTGCGGTTACAGCTCGGCACTTAAAAATTTAATAGGGCCGCCGCCACACGTCGTACCCCCGAAAAAGGCAGCGGAAACCAAGCCAACCTCCGCTCCAAAAAAGTATGCACCGAAATTTAAATTGATTTAAGTTTCAGCTTGGTTTCTTTTTTTGTTAAATTTTGGTGTGCTGAGCGAAGTGGAAAGCCTTTGGCACTTTGTTAGTGGCAAAGTCACAGGAGCAGAAATGCCAGCTAAAAGCCAAGTTAAGTGCACAAGGTGGTCAGCGGCAGCCATTAATGCAGCAGCGCCAAAGTTCAAGTGGTCGCCGAAAATATGATGGAATTAACCTTTGGCTACAAAAAAACTCTCGCCAAAAGGGCAGAATTTTCCCCTTCGAAAACGAAAACGAACCGAAACCATCCATTAATGCTTCCCGCTCATTACGGCTGGCAATGTTTTTGCCATTTTTTGTGCGGACCGTTTTATGTTGATTGCTTTGAAGCGCACAATGGCGTCCGAAAAGGCCAAAAACTGGAAATGGAAACGAAAAAAATAAAAACCAGTCATAACCCAGCCGAGTGGCATGCAACGGGCACCGTGGAAATCCCGGCTGAAAGCCTCTTTTGCAACACAAACACTCTCATCTAACCTAGACCACTTTACGATGGCCGCGCGGCAGCCAAACAAAAATTGCGCATAATTCCAACTGGGCGAAAAGTTCTCCTGCTAACTGCGAGTTGCGAGCTGCGAGTGGAGTTCCCAAAACGGAGTCCTAAACGATCCACGCCGAAAACAACCCAACATCCTCATCGTCGCCGTCGTATATTTGTCAAGCAAATGGAATAACCGTTGCAATTGCTACAACGTCAAAGCCAAACAAAAATGTTATTTGCCGCTTTGCCCAAAAATCAAGTACACAACCCCAGACCAGTTCCATTCCCAGTCCCGGTCCCAGAAAACCGAGTCCTGCCAGCGGGCAGGGATTCGTGCAGTCGTGGTGGGAGCCAAAATGTGGATTTTGATGGTGGTCCATGAGCCGAGTGGTGCTGCTGCTGCCTCTAGTCGCTTTATTAAAGTTAAAACCCAGCATTGTCCCTTTTTACACATGAGTTTGCGAGTTGACGAGCATCGAATGAGCGGGCGAATCAACGAGCGAATGCCCATTCGCAGGACCCAAGGACTAGGGACTCGAAAGCCGGTCCTTCTGCTGGTGGAATGGCGGCAGGCAGCCTCCACTTGTATAAACTGGCAAAGAGATTCGCGTTCGCCCAGATTTGCAGCTGCAACCATCACGAAAAACAATCCAACAACTGTTGTATTGCACAGAAAATTAAAAACTGGTCAGCATTGGTTTGGGTTGGGAAATTAAAGTCCTGCAAGGGATAATGGTAAATAGAATGCATGAAAATAGTTGTCAGATTTAAAGACTAAACTACAAATTTATAGAACTTAAAGCCATACTTATAAATTGTGTGGGAAAGTAGAAAGATAGCTGTAAGGAATTTATGCTTTTTAATGTGTTTATAAATATTTTAATAAATATATTAAAATGATTAATTAATAAACCCTTTTCCTGATAACTCTCTCCCTTAAAATAGAGTATTTTCCAAACGGTTTTCCTTCCAAGCGACTTGTTCCCAAAATTTGCCTCTTGTTGCGTTTTATTTTTTGGGCCGTGATTTTCACGTTTCGCGCTCAGAAGTTTGCATTTTCCGTTCGGTGTGTGTGTGCGAGTGTGTGTTGTTTCTGTTCCGGGATGGGATTTCTGTCGGAGATGGGCCAGGGGATGCACTCGCATCCATTGTGCGGGTGGTGCAGTGCTGGATGGGCTTCATGTTGATGGTGTTGTGGCACTAGAAGTGCATGTGAAACGTGGAAACTGGACAGAAAAAAAAACGGGAAGGGAAACCGAAAGCAAGGCAAAAGGCAAACCCAACACACAACGCAATGGAAAACGTTTGTTTTAATGCCCTAAAGCGACAAATATTGAAGGAGAGCGAGGAGAGCGAGTGTGCAGAGCAGGAGAAAGCGGATCCTGGGTCCAGGACTGCAATACTAAACTCCAGTTGGGGATTTAACGGCCAAAGTAATGCAACGACAAACAAAGCAGCCGGCAAAGAGAGAGTTTTTGGAACTTGTTTTTTTGTTTTTTTTTTCAAACATCCAACGAGGAGACCAGGGTGCTTTTTCGCCCATTTTGGGCCATTTTTCCGTCCCAATTTTCATGGCGAACGAGGTGAAGTGGGTGACGTTTGGGCGCCATAAATAACGAGCCCAGTTGAGTTGCCTTTCAGCGCAGCAGGATATGGCCAGGAGACGCCCTGTCAAATGCAACAGGGCAGGGCCAAAAGCAAGCAAAAAAAGAAGGTCATAATAAAGCCAAAACAGCAAAAAATAAAGGTGGAAATCTGCGCATCCTTGGAGCCAAAGTAATTAAAGTGGCAAACGCTGACAGCCCGAGGGCGCCACCTAAAAAACCAACATATATACACACAAGCTCATATATGTATATATGGAAACCGCAAACTGGACAGGAGTATGTGGAAAATCATCAACGCCACCCCTCGATGCTCCCTCAGCCGCTGAGCTGTGCAAAACCAATTTGTTTATAAAAATATTAGACCACATATTGCGGGAGTGGAGGGCAGGGCAGGGCAGGGCAGTGGACAGGACGAGGCAGGATGAGTGTTCGGAGCTGCTCTGCAGGACGCCATAAAGTATGCAATAGTTTGCCTGACCTGTGTAGTTATTTTATTATATTATTTATGGTCAAATGGCGAAGTAAACTTGCATTTTTTCGCCCCGCTTTTTCCGCTTTTCATTTGGTAAACTCTCCCCGAACAAACTCGGTTAGTAAATTCATTTTAAACCAAGGGGGAATCCCATTTTTTCTCCCCAAGCCGAACCCGCTGCATGTGCACGTTAGTTGTGTTTTTTTTTCGCTCATATTCTGATGTAAGCCAAATACCGCGCTAGTGACCAAAGCAACCGCAAAGTCCGAGCAACTAAGACACATCCATAGACACAGATACACTCTCTCGCACACACACACACACAAAGTAACCGCAAAAAAGTGGTCAGTTGGCCAAAAACTAAACGAAATGTAATAAAGCAATGGATATGCCAGTTTGGCTTGGACCCCACTCCATCTCCGGATCCGGAAGGTTACCAATAACTGAACACAGAGCGAGTGAAGGATACAGCTGCAGCTGCAACTACAATAAATGAATATGAATTAGGCAACAGGGGGGGAGCAGTGAAGTGAGTTGCAAATCGGAGAATCGGATGGGAAAAAGATACCAAATGGAAAACGGATAAATTCAAATGTGTTGAATAACTCCAGCAGCTGCATATTAACCAAAGGGAATCCAGACCTGGAAATAGCTTAAAACCACCCAGGATACTTGGGTATTTCCAAAATTTCTAATTAAATCCTAGAGTATCTCTTGAGCAAGTTTCATTAACAAGCATTTGGCTAATATCTAAATAATTTCTACTCAAGTTTTCCGGTTGCAAAGCAATTGTTTTTTGCGGCTCGCTCTTCTGGCTTCATTTAAACTATAATTTCGACTTTATTTGACCCATTTGAAGCTGCCAGCTTGTTTACACTTTCGGCTTAATCTTCTTATGGCTGGCAATTCAAGTTGCATTTGCCAAAACCTAAGCACACATACTATATACTATTTCCAAGGAAGATATATTTGCTGCAATAATTTCGGCCACTCAAAGACGTCCGCTTTTGTCCACTCAGCAACATTAATTTTCCTCACAGTTTAAACAACATTTTCATTTACACACATACTCCATATACCTGCAATGAATTGCCATCCTCCAGTGCTCCAAAGGATAAATGAGTGAACAGGACAACAGCTGGGGGCACTTGAGAGGGTGGGAGAAAGCTCATTAGATTTGTTAATTTAAATGCAATTGCCAAAAGCAGTTGCACCTTGAGCTAAATGGCCTTTGCCTTCTTGCCGTAAATAAATCAAATTAATGTCAATTGCACCGAAAACAAATGTGTCCAGATGCGATGCGACTCAATTTAATGAAACAAAAATCATTAAGCCACTTAGCAGAAATGCTGAGATGCTGAGATCCTGAGATGTGGAGCCGAAAAACGATTACAGAACTGGGAATACCTTGTCCTAATTCGACATCCCCACAGTCCCACCTGTCTGTGGCCTCCAGCTGTGCCCCGAGATGTCCGAGTCCGAGTCCGAGTCTGAATCCTGCTCCAATTCAGGTGGCTGTCAACAATGTGCAATGATTTCTCTCCGGTCGAAGGCAATCACAGAGTCTGACACGGCAATTAGAGTGCAACAAAAGGGGTTTGGGCTAGAAATGTGGGAGGCCGGGGCGGCTTTGCTGACCACTTCTGCCTATTAGTTATTGAAATCAGCTGTCGGAAAGTTCCGAAATTGCACAAGTCCCAACTGATGATTGGAATGGCATAAATGCCACAACAAGAACGGCATCTGCCACACACTGGAAGAAATCACAGAACTGTCAGGGGAAACTTGGTCATGTCCGAATTGAAATCGAAGTTTCCGATGCCATTTCCCACATGCAAAATTGATATTCAATGGGCTTTGCCTAGTGTAGACCAGATCCCCCAGACAGGCACTCACAAAAATGGCCGACGTGACCATGGTAACCTGTATTCTAAAAACTCGATAGGGTGGATCGAAAAGTTAGGAAGTAAAAGTTAAGAAAATATATATATTAATGGGCAACACTGCGTATGAGTAATATTTATTGGAAATATTATTTTACGAGGAGAAAACAGTGATAGTTAACCTCTTTAACATTTTTAAAAATTCTCAAAGACTTATAATAAAAAAGAAAGAATTAAAAGTTTAAAAATAGTTTATGGTCAACACTGCGTATGTGTAATATATTTTAAATCCTATAGTTCAAAAATATTTTTAAAAATTCCAAAGTGCAACTGTGAAAGAGATAGCGAAATAAAGGTAAAGAAAATAGAATCTAGGATCAACACTGCGTATGAGTAATATTTTTTAAAACCATCTCAGACAGAAAATAATGCTATTTATACTTTTAAAAAGTCTAAAAAAAATCCCAGAGACAGCTAAGGATCACCCTAGTGCACTCATACATGCACAAGCATAGGGACAGACACACACACACACGTAGGAATATGTAGAAAGGACACGGGTTCCTGGGGAACGGTTGATTTGATTGCCGATTGCAAAGCGAAAGAAGAGCAGAAGCGAAGCGAAGAGCAAGGACCTCGAGTTTTGAGCTCAGCTGCTGCCTTCGAACGGAAAGTTTGCACAATTCAAGTTGGCAACATCCCTGCTTCCCGCCCTCCCTCGCACTCAAGTGTGAATTCATGTAAATGTATGTGCGAGTCCTGGTGCCGCATTTGTTTGCTCTGTTTATAATTCAATTGTAAATGCATTTCAATTACGTGCACATTAAACAGGGGCCAGCACAGACAAAGTTTTCGGACTCCGACTTGACCACTGGCCCTCTGGTCTTGGCCAGGACCAGGGCCAGGGCCAGGGCCATTACCACGGCCACTGCGGCCGGAGTCTGAGCCAGGGACCAAAGGCCAGAGCCAACTTAGCGAGCGGAACACGCTCCGCATTTAAGGACAATTGGCCCATTATGGCAACGCGTTGAAATGGCAAAAGGAAAGTGGGCAAAAAAACAATAAAAAGCACGAGACTGCATCCAGGATAACAATGCCATTAACAACTACTACAAATGGCTCTTAAAGGTGCAATGTGTGAACGAATGAGAGCAAAGCTGGCAGCATGCTGCGGGCGCAAAAATGAGAAACAAACTGAAGTGATTTGCAAGTGAAGTTTCTGCCAATAAAGAAAACAATTTCAACGTTACTTTCAGCCAGAATTGAAAGCATTTTTCTGTAGAGAAATGATATTACAGAGCAACAGAAAGGATACCAGGTTGTGGGGAATTTCAACTGAAGTTTTTACTCAGATTAATAATATAATCAATAGAAGAAATAACCTCTTTTGCAAAGTTTATTTTTATTTCTTTCCAAAAATCCCCAAATAGCAACGTCAAATCCGTTTGGTCTACGCCTGCAGTCCGGCTTAACGTGGCTTAATTGAATGTGAACTGGGCCAAAAAGTCGCCAGCGACTGCAGGGGGTCCTGAAGCCACCCCCGAATGCGTTGAGAACATTGAAAACCCGCCCAGTCAGAGGTTAAATGACCTTTGGAGTGCACTTAACCAGGCAGGCTGCCAGGCAGTCAGGCTCAGCCGAGCGTTCCGTTCGAGGCTGTGTGCGAGTCCTGCAAGCCTCGCAGGTTTTTTGGGCCGTAACCAAAGCCACTCTAATGAGTCGTCAAAGTCCGGACTCGAGTCCCCGCCGCATTCACAATTAGCCTCGAGCCCAGTTCGAGTCCGAGTCCATGTCCTTCTGGGCCCCCTGTCCTGCGGCAGTCACTAAAGTGTAACCTGTATTCTTGACCACACTCACAGCCCCTGCCTCCCCTCTCCCTCACTCTGTGTCCACAACATCGTCATCGTCATCGTCTTTGGCAATTAAGCCTTGGCCGACCGTTGACCACGGCAAATGACCGCAGCCAGTTTGCTTTCATTAATTTTTGGTTGTAATCCTTGCTGAAGCTTTTCATTTCATTTTAGTTTTTCGCCTCGCAGTTGTTGTTCCACAACGGCTACGTTTACGGCAAGGACTACAGCTCCGTCTCTTTTTCCTGAATCCTCCTCGTCATCCTTGTCGTGCGTGTGCATAGTTCGGTGCACACTTTTTCACACTTGGCTCTCTCACACACACCCATATATACATATATCCTGTGGCTTCCCAGTACCTGGCAAGGGCTTAATAGGATCTCGGCAGCAGCAAATCTTCTCAGTCCCTGTTTTTGTAACTTTAATCTCAGTTTTTAGTTGGAAGCTATATTAATTAAAAAGGTTTTCATTTGGAACAATTAAAACTAGGAATTTATTATAGATGAAAAATTATATTTTTAGGTTTTCGGAGCTTACTTTATCATAGAAGAGTCCTTAATCCTAAACTGATGGTTACTTCTCCAATTACTCCTTGTTTTTGATACCTCATTAACCCTTGTTTCCATCGCAATTTCCTTTCACTGCTTTTCGCTAAAAAAAAGTATTGAGCAATTAGAAGCTAAATCAGCAACACAAATCGATAAACAGACCATTTAAGGGAAGTTGTATCCTAGCTACTCAATAATTACAGTTTCCAATTAACCCCCTTTTGGATAAACCCCACTTTAACCCCACTTTTGACCCCCGGTTTGGCTTTGATCAGTCAGCCATAGGTGGCGCTTTGATGAGCTCTCAGCCAAACCCTATTGTTTCGCAGT